>MIQA02023171.1:0-15641 GCA_001887855.2 Sclerospora graminicola | reverse complement strand
AGCCTCCCAATGAAAACGTTGGATGCAGGCGCATGGCCGCGGGAATGTCTAAAGTATAGGCATTCCCCTTACACTTTGGACCTTGAAGGGTCCAATGAACTTAGGCAGCAACTTCCGTGTAGGGAAGTTGCGGATTGCATGTGTAGGCAGATTAGTTGTCGATAACATAACTAATTCACCTTTTTGAAAGGAATTTGTGTTTTTCCTTCCATTTTTATCTGCATTTTGCTTTTGCTTGTCAAAAGCGGAAGCAAGTGCATCTTTTACATAGCGTATTACTGCTTGGCGCTGTAATACGAATTCATCTACTGCTTTATTAGCAGTAGCTGTATTGTTTTCATTGCCTGCAGCCATTGCTGCCGACACATATTCCGCATAAGCAGCTTCAGTGTCTGAAGACGCTTGAGCTTCTACTGTGTTAACAGTAGAAGACTCATCAGTTTCTTCGCAAGTTGCAACTGCAACTTGCGCATCGACTCGCATAAAATTTGAGCAAGTCCCTCCCCCACTTAGATTTGGTGTACCGCCAAGTAAAGCTGGGGTTCGTGGATGCCTTAAGGCATTCACGTAGAACGGTGTATGCTTAGTAGAAGCATGCACCGAGTTATTTATAGCAAACTCAGTGAGTGGTAAATAGTCACTCCACTGCTCGAAGGCATGCGCGTATGAACGCAGCATGTCTCCGAAAACACGGTTAACGCGTTCAGTTTGCCCATCCGTTTCCGGATGGTCCGCAGTTGACATCTTCAACTGCGTGCCCAACAAAGAGAACGTTTCTTGCCAGAAACGTCCTGTGAATCTCGGATCTCGATCCGAGACTATGTTTTCCGGCGCTCCGTGTAAAATAAATACCGTGTCAACGAATATCCGCGCCGTTTGCGCAGCGGTGACATTCGCTGACACTGCAGCAAGATGAACCATCTTGCTGAAGCGGTCTACAAAGACCACTATTCCTGTTTTCCGACTGTGATCAGCCGGAAGACCAAATATAAAGTCCATGGAAATGGACTTCCAACACTCTGTCGGAACCGGCAGAGATTGGAGGGGGCCCTGCGCAGAGTGCGCAGGCTTGACGCGCTGGCATATCTCGCAAGCGCGTACGTACTTGCGTACCCATTTATACTGGTTACGCCAGTAGAAATCGCGTGCGAGAGAAGCATACGTCTTCTCTCGACCTTGATGCCCCGAAATCGGTGCATCATGGTACTCAAACAGTATCTGATGTTTGAGATCATCGTCGTTTGGAACGACGATGCGACTTACATCATCTTGGTCTGTGCTATAAAGCAACAGACCATCGTGCAATCGATAACGATGCACGCAAGCGCGAAGGAACTCTGGAAGTTCCTTGCGCTTCCGATCAGATTGATTACTAAGGTAATCAATCAGCAGACGTACGCTTGACGTACCTGTCGTACTAATGACGACGACAGAGCAGTGCAACGTATTGCGTTTGCACTGGTTGCCTCCGTTACAGACGGTTTCGTCTCGTAATCGGGGCGTCGTGATAGCGCATCCGCTATCACGTTACATTTTCCTGGTTTGTACTCAACCGTGAAGTTGTACTCGGCAAAGAATGACAGCCAGCGTGCCATTCTTTGGAAAATGTGTGGTGAATTCACGGTCGTGCGTAACGACGCATGGTCCGTGTAAACCACAAACGGTCTATCTCCTAAGAGATAGATCCGAAACTTTGCCTGTGCATACTTCATGGCAAGGAGTTCCTTGTCATGCACTGGATAGTTGCGCTCGGCTGGGCGCAACTGACGCGATTCGTAAAAGATTACGTAATCACGATCATCGTGATCGCGCTGCATCAAGGCACAACCGATTTCGAAATCGCTCGCGTCGCAAACGACGTGAAACGGTCGCTCATTATCGGCTATTGCCAAGACGGGAGCTTCAGTCAAGCTACGCTTGACTGCATCAAATGCATCTTGGCACTGGGTATCCCAGTGCCATTCGACATCTTTCTTAAGTAATTGAGAAAGAGGTCGGATTAAACCGGCATAATTGCACGAATATTTGTGCAAGTATGTCGCCAACCCAAGGAACTTTCGAAGTTCCTTGACGTTGTTTGGCGTAGGCCATTCAACGATCACCCTGATCTTTTCCGGATCAGGGCGCACTCCGTTCTTGCCTACAAAGCAGCCAAGAACGGGTATCTCTGGTGCACCAAAGGTGCACTTCTTTAAATTCGCATAGAGCTTATGCTTACGCATAAGCTCTAATACCTGACGTAGATGTTCTTTGTGAACATCTACATCAGTCTTGCCATGTTCAGCCTTACTATGGATGAACACGTCGTCAAAGTAGCTCGGTGCGAATTCTCGCACCAGGCGCAATAGATGCGTGACGCATCTATTGAAGGTGGCGGGGGCATTTCGAAGCCCCTGCGGCATTACAAGCCACTCCCAAAGCATACCGCTTGAAGTGCTTACTGCCGTGAGAGGGATATCCTTCTCACGTATAAGGATTTGGTAGAAACCATCCCTTAAATCGAGAGCACTGAAAACGGTGCTCCCGCTCATGCCATCTATGATGACATCTTTCCGCGTATCGGCGTCTGGGCCGGTACCTTGGCTTCGTTCAGCTTATTAAAAAGCATGAACGATTCTCCACCCACCAGTAGATTTCTTAACACAAAAGGTGGGACTGGAGTGCGGTGAGGTAGACTCCCGCACACGTCCCGCCTTACGACAAGTTTCAAAGAACTCGTCGATCGCTTTAACTTGGTCACACGGTAATGGCCATTACCACGTGACACAGTACTTCGTGCCAGGGACGAGATCAATCTCGTGCCTAGTTCCCTTATCTTTAGGGAGCTCACAAGGTACTTCTTCTGGGAATACATCAGCGTATTCCCAACACAAGGGTGGTTGTCACCCGTGTTGCACACGTTACTGAAACGCAACGACACTTGCGTTGCGTGTGCAAGTCCCTCTGGACTCTTATCAGCGGGTGTACCATCCGCTGATATAGTCGGATCAGATCTGGTGGTGCTATCGCTACCCACCAGACTGTCTGACTCTGCGGTAGTATCGTTATATACAGCTGGATTACTCACAGGGTGATCAGATCCTGTGAGACCGCCGCAGTCGATCGACAGGTTAACCCAGTCGATGTTGGTTGATATTGGACATCCAAGGGATGCCCAAGATAACATCGATCTTGTCGTCAAGGTCGAAGACGATGTATTCGTCCTCGAACGACAGTTCGTCTAACTCGAAGCGTGTGCGAATCACACGCTTTGGTATAGTCAAGGTTGCACCTGTTGCTAACCGGACTGACAACATGCTTCGTGGAGATTCAATCTCCACGAAGTTCAACGACGTTAGAACCTCAGTTCTAACGAAATTGTTTGACGCTCCAGTGTCAAACAGAGCACGCATGGGGACATCGTTTCCATGCGGCTTTACTTCCAGGGTGATGAGAGGTTTGTCGTCACCCTGCACATGTTGACAGGACATAGTCCCGTCTGGGGCTATTATCCTCACATGCCCGATGTCGGCATGTGAGATAACCCGTCCAGTAGGGCGCCCCGCCCCTACTGGTTGTTGACGTTTTTTGCATCAACAGAGGGTTGCCCCTGTTGATGTCGCTTACCAGCGGACTGTCCAGTCCGCTGACTGCGTGGCGCCGGTCGCGGCGCCATGCATTCATGGGCGTAATGGCCCATTTTCGCGCATCTATTGCAGCGAAGGAACTTCTTGTTTTTCGGTTGCCTCGGTGTCGAGGCAACTGCAACCGATAGGTCCATTGGTTCTGGACCTCCTCCGCCCGCGCTCTGGCGCGGGTTTTGGTGTCTCGGGACGAAGTGTGAACTTCGTCTGTTTGGGAAGTTGGTTTGATTAACATGCTGCACTGGCGGCATGTTAAAGTCGAAAGGCTGTTGAGCTTTTCGACTAACCCCAGCATGCGCTGCTGATTGGCGCATGCTGAATTCCTCCCGGATGCTTTGGTCTATAGCATCCCTCAGAGTCTTTGGGGGAACCCGATAAAGACTCTGTTTGATGGGACCGTCATTCAGTCCCTTCATGAAGCCAGTGACCTGCATGGCAGGGGGCACCGGCTCGTATACAATATTTGATAACAAATATTGTATTTTTTGAGCGTACGCATGTAGGCTCAGCTTGCCCTGCCTGAGTTCCATGAACTCTTCTCGGCAACTAAGCTCCATTTCTGGAGCTTCGAAGTTGAGCTTCAGCTCAGCTTTTAAATCCTGATACGTCAGGAGCGCAGATCCATCAGTGGATCTGCGGCTCATCGCCCATGCCCTGGCCGACCGCCCAGGCATGTGGTGGCGAAATAAGCTTGTGAACGCGGGTCCACAATCTTTTGCGCAGAGATGGCATCTTCCACCTCTGCGAACCATCTACGAAGGGGTTCACCCCCTTCGCCAGTAAAGGGCGGAATCCGCGCCTTTACTACATCAACGCTCGCACTCGCTGTGGGCGTTGTTGGTGGCGACCGTAACATTACGGAACGCACCTGAGGATCTATGTACATCCTCTTGAAACGGCTAACCGTTTCTAAAGCTTCCTCCGGGGTTTTACCTCGGAGGATGGTGATGATCTCGGGCCCTACGGTCCGCATCATCTCCACCACGGTGTCCACACTTCTTTGTGTCCATTGAGGGAAATTTTCCCTCACTAAATCTTGCGCGAGCAGTCGCTCGCGCTCACGTTCGCTGACCGTCGTCATGACGGTCGGGCGGCTCTTAAACCTCCGCTCCGCTAGTTAACTAGCGGAACGTGTGAACAGTGGTCGTTAAGACTGACCACTAAGTGCTACCAGGTGTAACAGGCTAGCTGTTACAGGCACACACTGTTTAATTGCAAGTGAGGAAGCGTGCAATTGGTCAGAACCAAATGTAATTTGGTTCTATATAGTTTAAGCAAGATAAACTTTAGAGTAGACTATTTAATTAATCAAATAGTCCCTTAGATATATATTAAATATATATCTAAGCCACGTGTCTAGAAGAAGGTAAGTTTAAGAGTGAATATATTATGAGTGGTTAAGAGTTAATAACTATAATTAAATCTAAACTAATCATACAAACATGTAGTATAAAGCTGGTCTGAATGATATTTCTATCATTAGATTACTTGTTAGATTCGATAATGATATCAGAATCTGTTTTTAAAGTGGATTATAACAACTTATATTCCAAATATTCACATTTCAGACATTAAGTCTGAAATTGAACTGTGATATTTCAACTTAAATATCACTTATGTATTGGCACCCCATTACAGTATGGACTAAAATAATGAAGAAGGTTAGGCAAATTGGAGTCGAAGGAAAGCGCATCGTCTAAAGGTGTTGCTGTATGACAATGTCATGACTCGACAGCAATGTATGGATATTGAACATGCTGATCTTTGGAGACAAAATCAATGGAGATCCGGACGGCGTTTCTACCGTTCACCTGCAACAGTTCGCTGGTTATTCCGAAGGACTTCAGTATGGGAAAGCAATCAAAGTGTTCGAATATTCTTTACCAGGTGAAGACCGTATAACTAGTGGAATGACGGTAGCAGATAAATTTGTACAGGCATGGACCTCTATTTTAAGGACTACACATGGGACGGTCTCTGAAACCAATCTAGAGCGCGAACATAATGAATTTGCACCGCTGATCCAGTTTAACAAGGTTTCAGATTCGGAAAATAGTCACCAATCGACGAGACCGACATCCTTTTAGCGGTTAAACGACTAACGGAGGAAAGCGGCAGGAGCGGACGGACTAAATAACGATTTATATAAATATTCTCGTGGAAGATATTATGGATGATTTATTGCAAGGCTTCAATGACATCATGACGGGAGGCAATCCTCCTAC
Organism: Sclerospora graminicola; assembly: GCA_001887855.2. Taxonomy (NCBI): domain Eukaryota; phylum Oomycota; class Peronosporomycetes; order Peronosporales; family Peronosporaceae; genus Sclerospora; species Sclerospora graminicola. The sequence continues at coordinate 9,793 of MIQA02023171.1, read as the reverse complement.
TTCCTTCTTTAAAGCGCTGATAACCCCCCCCCTGCGGAAGAAAGGGTACTCAGTAAATGCGATGGACTATCGGCCGATAGGCAGGATATAAAAAAAGATTTTTTCGAAAATTATAGCAATAAGGTTGCAAAGATTTTAGCACGTCTCATCGGAGAATCGCAGCAAGGATTTGTTCACGGTAGACGAATGGATCGCTCGGTTATTGCCATGATGGCAATTCTAGAGAGGGGACGAGCAAAACAAGTAGTTTCAGCAGAGGACAGCGCACGTATCCTACTTCTAGATTTTGCGAAGGCTTATGACACCCTAGATCGAGCCTGTTATTGCAAGTTTTACGAAATTTCGGTTTCTCGACATCATTTGTGGATTTAATGGAAAAGTTAGACTATCAGGCAACCGCGCAATTTGTAGTCAACGGCAAACTATCGAAGGAAAGAACGTTAGGTCGGGGATTCGTCAAGGCTGTCCCTTAGCCTCTTTACTTTTATTTTGGCTGTGGAACCACTCGGAATATCGTTACATATGGATAAGACATTGGACGGGGTTACGATCCGAACAGGCACGGAGTCCTACAAACACCTCTTTTCGGTCTTCGTAGATGGCTCGACGATTTTTCTCAAGCGAGCCGGGCTTGCAACTGGTGAAGACTTTTGGGGATCTATCTGGATTACGAGTTCAGCCAAAGAAATGTGTACATTTTTCTTGAATGCATCAGGCACGCAAGATTCTGGTGCAGCATACCGGTTCTACAGACTAATCAATCTACACGTTACCTCGGATATGAGGTAGGAGATGAAAATTTAAGTGAACGCAATTGGGCGCATCGGCTGAAAGCAACTTAGCGACGGTTGATAAAAGCAACCAAATGCGGGACTTCTGGAAAGGTACAATTATTTAATGCAATAGCATTACCAGCTATACGTTTTACCGCGAAGATTTCCCCACCCAATCCTGACGTGCAACGGAAATTACTTTGCCTCCAAAAGAGGTTCGTCTGGAGTCAGGCGAATGAGGGTGGGACGGCACGCCACAAAATAATGCATGCCTTGGTTTATGCCCCTAAAGCGGCAAGGAGTATTGGGCTAATTTCCACCCCCTGGCGATGCACACCCAGTTCGTCAAGGAAACAGCGTGCTGGATGATTGAGCCGAGAAAAAATATACGGCGGCCTGGAGAATTTACACTGATTTCTTTCGCAACACGGGCAATAGCCCATACCTGTCTTCAGCCACAAGGAAATCCAACGAAAGTGTGATCCACCCAGGTACTGTGAAAGGACTAAACTTACGTACTTTATCTCAATATTAGGCCCGGAGAAGAAAGAAGCGCAAACAGTGACCAGGCACGTACTACAATATGTACCGCAGGCACTAACAAATATCCAGCCAACAGAAATGTACCCAGGGATTTAGTTAACATTACTATACGCGTGGGGACATTCCCTTGGCATGATGTCATGCCAGCGGAAATTGAGGAATTCTGGGGGACATATCATTGGTGGAACAATCCATGGATTTTCCCCGACAGGGTATAAAGGTCGATGATATGGCCGAGGGAACACGCGAAGTCAGTGTGATGGTAACCAAGAGAGTTTGCGAAGTGATCGGGGGCTGATCACCCTGATCACCCTGATCACTCGGCTGATCGCGGTGCTGATCGCGATCGGGGCTGATCAGCCCCAAATCTGCGCCCAGATGTAAAGGTAGATGAAGCTCTCACTCAAGCCGGCTTGGATCGATCTTCCACAGTAATCCACAAACGTTATCTCCACAAAAGCTTTACCAATATTATTAACGTGTTCCAAACACGTGCGCGTTGCGGGTGAGGTTCGATCACCTAAAACAAACCCGTCGGGGGCCTTCCGGTAAGCCAAAATGCGTCTAAGCGCGTCTTAACCGGGAAATAGTTGAGCAAGAGGGGACTAATCAACCCTGTGCTCCCAATGACCGCACACGTGGCGGAGCGACTCTTTGCTTTAGGGGGAAAATCTAAACCTCGTGAGGGTGTTTAACCCAAGTAAATCCCGTCGTGGGGCTTCCGTCGAGCCAAAGTGCGCCTATGCGCGTCTCGTCCGGGAACAAATGAACGGGGGGAGCCTTGTTAGCCCCCCGTTCCCAAAAGTAGCGCCAAGTGGCGCAACGACTTCTTTACGTGGAGGGAAAACAGAACCTGATATTAATATTATAAACCAAAAAAATCCAGTACCAAATGTAACCTACACCAACCTATGTGCGGCCGATCACGGCCGATCGCGGTGCTGATCACGATCGGGATGGTGAAGATCGGCATAGAGTTTGACCCTGATTAGTCGAGGACCGGATCGGGATCAGTCGAAGATCAGTCAGAAAAGGGTACGAATCAGGTTGAAGATCCACGAAGAACGTTCTACGAAGATGCTGGAATAAATCAGGTGGCAAGAAGTTCAAGGTAGAAGTAGGTAAGCTGGATTGATCGCGTTTTCTTGGTTTCGTTATATCTCTCTCTCATTGGCTGGCCTGATCAGACGAACTTTCCTGATCAGTGCCTAGATACTGAATAAGTGTCGACCCCAACCCGTTCTCCGGTGAAGATTTCCACCCGAGGACACCCCCCGTCTCGAGAAGGTCAAACCCTCCGACCTGATCAAGATCATCCTTTTCGTCACCGAGTCCACCTAAGTGAGTGTAATCAGCCCCGATCAACGGGTACACAAGGTGAGATGAAGTTAAACATAGATCCTGACGAGCATGAAGACCGGCCAGATGACCGGGAGGATCAGATCAGTCACCACAATGGTGATTCATCTGATTCCGATGCTGATCAGGATCGACGGAGTACCCCCTCCGATAGTTGGTCGTCCGGGCCAGTGGGTATCCGGATTCCACCCAAGACTTCGGTCATGGATTTGGAAATCGGCTCCACCACAATGGTGCGCGTGCCCGGATCACTTGGTGACTCAGGATATCACCGTGATTCCTTTGATGATGAAAAAGATGTGAAAATCAAAGTGGAGGAAACTTTTTCGGGTGTATTGGAGGAAGGCGTATCGCCTCCGATGCTGTCCATATCTAAAGGAAGCGATGGTCGACCTGGTCTGGTGGAGTGCCAGGTCGAAATTAAAGATGAAACAACTCCCCGCATGGCCCCGATCGGGGCCGATCAGGGTCATAGTAACGTTAACTATAATCCGGGAAAGGATCGAGGTGCTAACCTCGATCCTATGCATAAGAAGAAAATGGAAAAAGAATGGGGACTGATTGATATGATCTACCTAAAAACATGGAACCAAATTGTACTGAGATCGCCGCAGACTGAACCTAGATTGGATTAAAGCAAGGGGTTAAGATGATGATCAGTCACCCAAGGATGGTCTTACAACTAAGCCCGATCCCCCGGAACCAATGCAGATGATGTTGACATCCACGATGCGGCGTTCTCTGCAATAAGTACGCCGATCATACCAACTTTGATCTGACCAGGGGCGATCAAGTCGGTACGCCGATCATATCAACTTTGATCTGACCAGGGTCGATCAGGTCGGCATTGACCGAGAAACGCTCTGATCAGGTCGGCATCGGCCGGAAAACGGTCGATCAGCCTTTGATAAGTACAAACACCATCGTTTGTGGATATGCGATTCGTCCAGTCTGATGGAATCTGATCATTCTGACCAAAGTGTTGTCGAATGAATCCGCCCGATGATCGAGCTGATCAGGCGTTCCGACCGGGGCGACCTGGTAAACGGTCCGACCGATGATATGGATATGGGATCGGTCGGACGAAGAGGTGAAATAGCTACGTATCTAGTGTTGCTATCTATCCTGCTGTTTCAACACTTTCGTCACCATAACAAATGGCATTAAAGATACCGCTACAGAGAAATCAAGCATTTATGTCGGTAATAGAAAATCTTAAGTAGTAAAAGTCGACTATCGGTTATGACATCTACTAGAAGTATTATTGCAGTCTTGAGTGGAGAAGGATTCATTTGTTATTCCCGCGGAGGTTAACGTCTCGAGCATGGAATCGACTGGCTCAATCGAACAAGTAGACGAACGTTACCATCTTGGATTGCATTCAATACAACAAAGCAATTGGCCCGCCAGGTCTCAGCGAAAACACGCGTCTTCGTTCAAATCATTCTAGAAACAGGCCCAAAATACACAGAACATCATTATCCGCCCCTTTCGAGCTGATTTTGAGAGAAAAAACACTGTACCTGATCCGTGTTGACGAAGACCTGGGTACCCTTCAAGTACTCAACAAAACGACGAATGCGATCCGGGTCCATGGTACTGGACGATACAATCCGTTTGTTCCACTTGGATGTGCCAGCTGCAAACGCTGCGAGCTCGTGGATCGGGCTTGAGAGAGACTCAAACATTTTTGATCAGCTTTTCGTTGGGTTGAAAGTAGGATGGGGACGTGTACAGTGTGTTATCGTACGTTTCGGGCGACTACGTTGAATGGGAGAACGTCGGCGGTTTCGATTCTTTCTCAAAGTGGACGCTCGGCTCGAGTCTTTGATGATTGTACTGTCCAGTCCGCGATTCCTTCTTAATTGTAGCTATGAAGAGCCTTCATTTCAGACAGATGATTTACTACCTTGTCATACCAAGTGCTCGTTTGTGATTTGTTATCTTCAAGATACGTCAGTTGTGGTGGTGTCAGTGATACATCCTCTTCTGTTGTCGTTGAACATTTGGACGCTAGACTACTCAATGGCAGCATCTGGTGAGCTTGGTTGTCATGCTCTAGAGCGTCAACGGACGCACGCGATGACTATGGAACAAGCGACGCGTCTCGAATCTATAATATTCGAGCCAGTCGTCCTCTTTTTGCGAATGTGTAAGCACGTCAAGTGAACCTGTCGCTTTAATTCCATTTGAGATGTCTCGATTGCCGTGTGTTTGACAGTTTTTGTGGTATGGATCTCACGGGAATTCAATATGAAAGAGTTGGACCGTCTGAGTCCGATATTTCCCGTGCATACAGTGGATCCATATTTACATTCTGCAGCTTCACCAAAGTGGGAAAAGTTAGAGTCGATCGTTATTTCTTCATTCGCAGCAATGTTGCAACGCGCAAAAATTTGCTGGATCCCATCCGTATTCCTGTGTCTTAATCGTATGTATCGACTTCAGCTAGCAGCGAAGGGAGTATGAAGATGTCGATATCGATGGCGGACAAGTAGTGTACCACTTTTGCGTCACACTATTTGGATCACAGCAATGGTTGATGGAACGCGAGTTATTGCTTCGATACTTCGCATCGATCACCGTTATTTTATTCTCGAGCTCCAGGAGGTAGAAATTTACCCAAACATCGAATGGAAACAAAGTCAAACTGTTAAATCGCGGACACTCATTATTTTCTCATGATGTACGGGCTACATCGTGAGAAAAAACCGTAATATCGGTCCTGATCAGCCGACGTCGACATTCTTCCGTATCAATAACATCGCCAACATATCCAATGATAAAGCCGCCCGCTTTGATTTTTGTATTCGCTATCAGTCCCAAAACAGGGCCTGAAACGTATTTGACGCGTACAGAATTGATCTCTCGTCGCTTAATCACTCGATTACTGCAAAATCTCGCGTTTGGTACCGAAAATGTTGTGTCCAAGCAACTAATAAAGAGCATGCGATTGAAACAAACTTCACCACAGTTTACAATCGCTTGCTCTTTCTCTCTCCTCGTCTGCCGGTGGAAGCGTCCACTTTGCCTGCCCATATCTCGTTGCGCTTTCACATTCACCAACCTCATCATCCGTTTGGTCATAGATTTATGCGTCTCTTCGTAGCACGTACATTTGTGCACGGGAAAGTCGGTAATGGGCATCTTGGTTGACACATAGACACAGCGACTGATCTTGCCGTTTGGCGGGGGTCGACGTACCTATTGCCGCTCTTCGGGGTGTTTGATCTCGATGTCTTTAAATGGTAATTGAAGTTCAATCAGATGGGCGTCCAGTAATACTTTCGAACCATTTGTACGGTGTTTAACACGAAGTGGCACAGAGGGCGGTAATTTGCGCGCGTCCTGCTTGAGAAGTTCAAAAAAAATAAAATAAAATAAAAATGAGTCGTCTCGGGGTCCACAAGTGCCAAGGATTCGGTTTCGTGCTCGGGTGACACTTTGTTTCTTTTCTTTGAAAGTAGTCGATCATGACCGCACTTGACAGTCGTTTTGATGATCTCGTCGACTTCGATTTTATGGCTCCTAGTACTAGCGAAGAAACCCGGCAGTTCATATGGCATATATCACTGACACTATGGACACAATTTCAGCAAGTAGCGCTTAACAAGTTCTTTAACCTCGATTCACTTGAGCCTGGGAAACCAAGATATCGTGTGCAACTGCAGTCGCAAAAAGATTATTGACGACCATCACGAGTATACTGCGTACTATTGAAACTTTCGAGGAGACTGTTATTCAAGCCTTGGTTCAATTTAATCCAGCTGCCGTGTTACGATTGGCCTTTGTGACGACGCGCTTTCGAGAAGAAACGGACCCTTTTTAAACGGCTACTTTTGTACAAACATTGGTACTGTCTATTTGTATCACGAAGGGATCTTGGCGTTGATAGATGCGATCGTGAAGTAACTCGTACTAACTGATTTATTGGCTGCTTTACATGTAAGCATCACGTCAGCAATCCCATATGAAATCGTCTGCGTCTTAAAGACTCCAAGTAGCATTCCAGACTACGCGACTTCAATCACAGCCGCGACATATGCAGTCATGATGATACTTGTCTGATGCCTATCTAAGTCTCTGTATGAACTTGCGAGATGATAATCGGTAGCAATATGATCCACATCATCTCGAATTGCCTGACCAGATGAACGTTGATCGTGCGAGCCCGTGAAGTGGTTGTGGATGGGCTTTGGCAATGTTCGCATTGTGTAAAGAGCTTCGTTCGAGTTGGAATGGTGTTGCGAGTACACTACGAAGCGAAGTCACCGACGTCGACTCGTAGGTTTCGCTACTGTCATGAGTTTGAATAACCCACGAGAACGAAGCGCGACAGATTGCAGCGCCACCAAGCCAAGCTGAGACATATCAGTCCAGTCTCCGTCTTCTCCGTACGTCGCATCACCTTTCCTCCTTGTCCATGTGCAGACTCTTGTCAACTTCCCTCGCTTGTAATTCTCGCGCCAAAAATTGTGCACTCATGTTTGCATCAAACTGTAATGGTTCGTGACTTAACAACATGCTCCTGGTCTCTTTGACAGTTCAGTGTCATTTGTGTGGCGGATCATTTGGTGGACAATGCAGCAGTTTTTTCGTCTTAAAAGAAGACTGAATAATTCGAATGGGCGTCATATCTTGTTCGATCAGACGCTTTGATAGTAGCGCCATAATGCTTCTTTTTCACGATCCAACAGGACACTGACTGTTTCGATTGATACACGCTGTTACGGCTACTGGAAGTGTGATTTTCTATGCGTTGGTCGACGACAGCTTGGAGTTGCGGCACAACACTTGCTGCTGTGGCAAGGAGATTGGGATCAGAAACGAGAGATTTGATGGATGGCATGGATAAAATGGCGGCATTGGTACATGCTTTTTCTTGGCGACAACTCACTTGGAGAGGTTTGCATCTTCTTGCACTATTCATGTGCATTGGCGGGATTTTCAGAGCAGTGATCTTTAAGTCCACACTGCCGATTGCAGGCAACAACCTGAACGTCATGTTTTGTTTAGGGATCGTCTACAGTATTGATTCTCTGGGTGCTTTCCATCGTTAATCCACCACAAGCTCCCGTTTTTAGTCCCCGAAGTGCGCAAAGATGTCTACAAGACGCAAGAATTTTGGCCGCAGCCGATAACCTGAGAGATGTGCAGCACGATCTTTTCGGAGACGTGATGGCATTGGCAATTTCATCGCCGAGAAGTCTATAAAAACTCTGAGATGTCGCAGTGTGAGAAGGATGGCCAAATTGCCCCGATGAACCCTCGTATGGAAAATTCTCAAATGATGTACTTACCAAGATGTTTTTGGGATGTTTAGACGAATACATCAACTCCGAAATGGATCACTTATCCCTAAACGCTACGGCGAACGCGCCTGAGGCCACCCATCTGGTTCTGTAAATTGAAACCATATTTGATGCCAAGCTATACGAGAGGAATTGTTTTGTGTTACATCCGAATACGGTTTTAAGACAAATGGTCTCGATAAAATGCTGAAGTCAGTTTATATCGTTTCTAGATCTCTACCAAAAATCATATATCACCAAACCTCCGCACGTTTGACGCTTTCATTCTTGGGAAATTTTGCTACAAGCCACAACAGTCTTGAACTAAGTAGCTCCTCGAGGTGATCAGAAATCCTAATTGAGACTCCGTGATATAACACTCTCGACCAATGATTAGATTCGCACCAATCAGAGGCAATTGATCGTAACCAAATAAAGTTTGGAGGTTGCCGTTGAAGTGTTCCTTCACATCCGTAGCGCGCGGTGATAAAGAAATCCGATCGGGCACCGTGTTAAGGTATCATCGATCTGATCATCGCCAACCGGAGTAATATCGATCAGATAGGAGCCGATCGAAGGCCGATCGATTCTGCAATGTCCGATTTAAATAGGTTACGTCGAAATTTTCTTATTGTGGAACGGTTTACTCATGACGATCAGGGCAGTTGGAAAATGATGGTGTGCGAGAAAGGTGATATGAACAAACTGTGAATCCTAACTTCACGATTGGAGCGTGAACGCACAAGTCGGGTTTATGTAGATCAAAATGGACGATAGATCGATCGATCTGCGAGTTTTGGCCGATCTGGATACGAACTGGTTGGTTTCGGATTTTGATCGGATATAATTGCTTCTAATACGGCGCTCGGAACTATTGTGTGTGTTTACTGAGTGAACTAAGAACTGGAAGTGACAGCTTGGATCGATACTGTTGAGTTTCGGTAACGCAGACAATAGCCAGAGTGCTATAATCTTCCTTGAAAGTGCTGATTGGAACTGTCGGAGAAAGACTTCAAGTCCGGGGCGATCTAACTGAGGATGCCGCAGGCGGATGTGCGATAAATCCTGGCCCAGGTGCTGATCGTCTGGTCGATCGACCTGGTTCAAAATTTTCGTATCGCCATCTGCTTAGAGCCCTACTGACACGAGTTCATCATGATGAGTGTCCAACTATATCGGAGATTTTTCTGGAGATGGTTGCGCTGGGACTAAAACTCGTCGATCCGCTTCCCATTGTATGCATTCTCGACGTAGTCTCGAGCCTTCAATCGATCGCTGCATCGATCAACGGATTTCGTTTCTTTTGGAGATGATGATTAGACTCCGCTCTGAAATTGGCTCGATCGGTGACCATATCGTCATGTTCGATGGAACTTGAAATATTTATCACGTGTATAGCCCTGAGTGGATGGGCCGGCCCTCCTGAAACAATATGTCTTTGGCGAGCATTAAAGACACCCGACCTCTTCATGCAGGTTTACATGTTGCCATCCATGGTCAGAGGCCAGCTCATTAACCAAGAGAGTACCTTGACTGTGTAAATGGTTTTACGGCAAACGATGCATGAAGCCGCGATCTGCATGGGTCTTAAAGATTGGCGATATGGAAGTATGCGGATGATGAATGATCAGCAGACTTTACCAGAGTGGTGACAAACGTGTTTGAACATTTCTGAAATGGAGAACCGTGCTAGGCGAGATCAGGCTGCTACCGTTGTACGGTAGCGACCAGACTCAGGGGCGGCTGTGGTAAAGCGGTGTAAAAAAATCAGCCAAGTACTGTCATTACGCCCAGTCCCAGACACTGACGGAACGATGGAGATCACGA
>MIQA02023170.1:0-23291 GCA_001887855.2 Sclerospora graminicola | reverse complement strand
AATTGTTCTGAAATATTCGGAACTTAACCAAAGTCTACCAAAATATCATTGGTTGAATTTATCCAGTATTTGCCAATCAGAATCCATAGAGAAACGGGGATATTGGACTTTGGGAAGGGTGATGGAATTTGGTAGACTTTTGTAACTTTGGTGGTATTTGGTAGGAATCCAAAAATAGTTTTGAATACAGTCGGGTCTCACTATAACAGCCACTGTTGTAACAGCAATCTGCTGTAACAGCCGTTCACTACAGCAGCCAAAAAGTAAGCATACGGATAGGGCTGTTATAGTGAGACCCGACTGTACTTCGGAAATGTTACAAAAACATCACTATTGACACACTCTGCATTTGTAAAGGGTACCATTTTATTGGTACGGGTGTGCTCAAGCCTATACATAACCTTAACTGTTGTCTGACACGTTAGAGCAGACGTCCGATACGAGAAGAAGATCTACAGCTTGCGCAGAGACCTCTCGGATCAGTAGGAGTGTCGCGATGTTGGGCACGCTTCTAGTTTTACTGTATGTTTAAAACTTATCATATCTAGTTCAATGAGGTGAAGGCATTTTGTTCTTTTTCGTAGCAAATTAAGTACGCAGTTCTTGCAGGTGATAAACCTTGTGTTGTAATACAATGTTTATTACCTGCAAGAAATAGCAAGTCTTAAAGAAGCGTAAATGAAGGGTGTCGGCCATAGATAATTTGACAAACGGTTCTTCGCAGCTCGCGCTTAACTCGCATTTTGCAGCCAGTATGTACAGTGTCTTGATATCTTAACCTTCGTCAATTCTAAAGTCGACGTGCTAAAAACTGCTCACATGCGTCAAAGTAATAACCAGAGATCTAGCGAGCCACCAAGGCTAGCCTTTCGGTGCCAACTAGACTATATATGTCCTTCGTTCACACTAGCGAAGTCACACCGTCAGCCGTTTGACCTAAAAAGAATTGTTGCACGCTTAAGTCCCTTTATAGTGATATCTGTGACCCCATGTCGACACCGAGCCTAACCGGTTGTCGCTATTTCTGATCTTTTTATTGTTTCGCAGTCACATTTATTATCAAAGCTCGGTCCGAGTTATATGAGTAGTAACGTTACGAAGAAATCCACTGCAGGGTGCTCAACGTCTTTCGCGTCGATGGTCACACTTTCGAATACACGTCCGTCGAGTATGACCCTGAAATTCAAGCCCTTCAAGCCAAAGATTATGAGAAGCTTGAAAGATCACCACGCAAATACCACTGAAATAGCAATAATCCACGTATCGAAAAACGTGTTACTAAGCCCACCCTAAACGTAACGCACATAATATGCACCAATATGTACGAATTCAGCACGTGCTCTTTAAAATATCGCATAAGCCATGCAACGCTTCATGATTATAGAATTCCTTTTAGAATGTGCCAGCATGGAAGACAAATCGGGCTTCAGATGTGTTGCTATTTTGTTGGGTAATATACTCTTTTGATGCTGTCAATTGTGAAGAATGTACATGCAAATAGTAGTGAGTGAGTCACACGTCCTTGCAGTGACTTTTTGAGTCACAACGCTGCCGACGAGCAGAGTTGGGCTATTAAAGGGAATGTGGAGGCTGAAAGAGGTGATGGATGCGCTGCTGGCCCGTGTCAGGACCCTCTCCTGTCTCAAGTATAGAGCGAACGTTTGTCAATCGCAATTCGAGGGCACGCAGTAAAGTGGTGACATTCTTCTGGTCGTCCACGGCTAGTGTTTCAGCGTTTACACGTGGGGTATTAATCAGTAAACTTTCTAGCAGGAGGAGAGCCTGTAGATAGTGATCATGTGAAGCTTGGGGGTGTCCCAAAACTTCACGGATGGCGCCTTGTCGAGCAATTCGAAGGGCATGTGCATACAATAGCTCGTGCTGCGAGGCCACGGGGCGAGAAGGAAAGTAAATGCGTCTAGCATGGTCCATCTGTGCCTTACACTGCTCAGCACGGCGTAAGTAATGAGTGAGTTGGTCGTACAGAATGCCCACCGACACTTTTCGACTGGATTCAACCCATCCCGGTGAAGCGCTGGGGGATCCAGAAGATCCCATCGAGCCTCGACACGAACCAAAGGTGGGCTCTTGACGCAAATGAAGCACAACGTGCTGTATAAGGCGGAGACATTTCACATAGAGTGCAAGCGCTTCAGCAGCACACACATATTGGCGCTCGGCATTTCGCTTGTCGTCGTCATCCTCCTCTTCCTCGTCGTCGTCGTTTCTTTCATCGTCACCAAGGGTATTACTCACTCCAATTGACGATAATAGCGACGAACTCGTTGAAAACACCGACGAAAAGTTCATAGGCTTTGTCCCTGACGTAAACGAAGACGACACATTAACAGCTGTGGTCTGTTGAGGTGGACACTCATCTCTTATCGATTCACCACGACTCCTAGCCTTTAACTCCGGCGTCGCATCGCTGGTAGTCGTACTAAATGCCCATAGCTGGTCAGCAATTGGCGCAATTGCTTGAGTTCGTAGTAAAACAATGTCAATCAGCTGTAGGCCAGATTCACGAGAAAATGACTCAGCAGGAGCATTACTCGGGCCAGCACAAGGTAATGCCCGATCGCCCACACTAGGCAAAGCACTACTTGTCTTCCCTTTGCTTGTGTGGTACACGTCAGAGCGCAAAGAGATACCACCAGGACCAGGTCGTTCTAATTGGTCATCTACCAACACGTACTCACCACTGCTGTCCAACGCATGCCCTCCACCAACAACTTTCTGCTTTCTGGATACAACGGCATTGTTCCCGCTCGCCTCCGTGACAGCAGAGGTTTTGACACGAATTGACCCAGAGAGTGAAAGCTGTTGCTGAAGAGCTGCAGCCCCTGGCGGCGACCCCGAAAGCTGTTTAAATGGATTAATTCTCGGGCTTGGACTGGGCAGTATCTGCGGGCTTACTTGTGGACTGAGTTTGGGACTTGTTCCTGCAGTAAGCCCATGACCGCTAGATGAGGCACGTCGACTACGCGCCAGCCGTGACGAAGACGACCGACGCAGAGCTCCGGGCCCAGAACTAGCACTAGCGAAGGCAGTCTCCATCACCTCTAAATTGCCACTGCGAGACTGACGCAGAACGGCCGACGGTGCAGTACTCGCAAAATATGATCTCGAGTTTGCTTCATTAGAAACGAACTGTGTGCGAGAGCGTCGCTCCTTCTCACTTGATTCTCGTCGAGGTACCGAGGAAGCAGCCACACTTGTTCCATCTGTATCTTCCTGCCCACCTGCTCTTGATTTACTGCTCTCATCGATACTTACTCCCCATCGTTCTGCAACGGAATGCTCACTTTCTTCATCTTCTTCTCGAATACTCGCTACTGTAAATGATGCTGTCGACCGCCGCATGGATTCAGCAGCTTCTACTTGCTCTGACAATGGTTGCAGATCCACAAACGGATCAGCGAAAAACTCAGCAAATCCAAGACGAAGCGCTGGTTTCCGCTGTAGCAACGACACGAGCAGGTGACGACAAGGACTTGAAAGCTGCATCGTTGAAGGAAAGCGCAGCGGCTGGCGCTCAATATTCGCTAGCAATTGCACGTGGTTTGCTCCGCCGTAGGGTGGTCGTCCAGCCACCATTTCAAACAAGATGGTCCCTACGGACCACAGATCCGCTTTGGCGTCGTACTTCTGGAACTTTAATATCTCGGGAGCCATATACAGTGGTGAGCCGCACAATGTCTCGGCCATGGACGTAGTGGCCAAATGTCTAGCAAACCCAAAGTCCGCTGCAATAACAATAAAAAAAATTATTGTCAGTATCATTGCAATAAATGTAAAAAAAATAATTGCAATAACGGACCAATTTTGAGCGCAGACGATGGCGAGTCTGTTACGAGCAGCAAGTTTTGCGGCTTTAGGTCCCTGTGAATGAGGTTGTGGTTCCAAAGACATTGCATACCCTTCGCAAGTTCTTTCAAAAAGTGCCTGGCAACGTCTTCAGGCAGTGATTTCGTGCCTTCCTGCTCGTGCCGCCGCATGTACTGTTGTAGGTCGCCACCGGCGCAATATTCAAGCACTAGATACATGTGTTTGTCTGTCTTTTTGATCTCGTAAAGCTTGACAATGTTTGGATGATCAATCTGGCGCATAATGGAAATCTCCATTTCTAAATTGGCCAATAGCTTGCCATTGAGCTTGTGCAGCGATAGCGCCTTGATGGCAACGGGTGTTTTAGTTGATTTATGGTATCCCTTGTAGACCACGGCAAACGAGCCGCTACCCAGCTTGCTCGTCACCACATAGTCACCGATGGACGCGCGGGACATGAATGAGTGATAGCCCGCCACACACAGGACTAGACCTCAACGTGTGAGTGATGGTCCTTCCTTCCTACGCCTCTTGTAGTGCGGAATCGAGAATGTCGTCGGCATTCTCAGTTACTTAATGTAGTGTGGTAGACGTCAAAGAAGGGGAGTGACGCGTGTACTTCCTGACCAATCACCATCGATTTGGAGCTGCGACGTCACAAGGTCAAGAGTGACGGTAACCTACAAACGCTCACCAGAGGTGTATACTGCTTGATGACGGGATTCTGATGAAAACTTACAAGCACTACACTGTCCATACTCCTACTGTTGGTGCGAACGGAAGAGTTTTGAATATAAATTTATCATTCATTTTCAATTGGTACTTTGGCAACTCGATGAAGGCTGTTTCTATTAGTCAATACGATCAGATGTTGCCTTTCAACTTGTTTTGCTAAAAAAGCAGCTCGAATTCGTGCCTGCGATGCCATCCCTCATCTGTAACTCAAGTTGAAAAATGGGAGTAGATGCTTGCGTTACCACTTGGGCTGTGAGAGTTTTATTTTCCAAACACATGCGTCAGAATGCATGTCAATGCTCCGGGCCTCATCCCTTGCGCGTAGAAAGAAAAAATATTAAGTTCAACATAGTCATCAATAATACACACGCATTGATACAGGGTAGTGTATTAAAAACGATCCACGTCCCAGTGTTAAGTTGCCGGAGAGGCTGAGTTAGCAAAAAGGCGCCGAGTCGCACAGACATGCGTTTCCACGTGCACATTAAGGTGTAGCTCAATAGCGCAATCGACTTCAATTTACCCCTTTCTAAACACACGTACGTGTCAAGGTGGTCAAACATTTAGGTTTATGCAATGATGGGAGGCGACAACTTGAAACGCGAGAACATTACCCCGACAAAAGAAGAGCAATCTGGTCACTTTTCATTCTCCAGCTAACAATACGCAAACCATGGCTTATACACCTAGTGTAGAAGGAAAAAACTCTTTTCGTATAACCGAAAACAATGCAGGGCCATCTAACCTTCCTAGGCCCACCGAGCACCAACCGAGCTTGGCTGCCGGCATGTTCGCTCTTCTTTTCAAGCGGAAACGGGCCGCCGATACAGCTATGCCCAATACGTGGTCAGGTCAACCAAATCATGCACCTATGAAAACGCTCGTTCGTCACGCAAGTGCCGATCGAATGATTTCGAGTGGAACGAGTGGATCCGGGTTTACCGTGTCAGGTCTATCATCTCGTACTGTTGACGATGACGATCAAAAACACGACTCCAAGTGGCGGCAACGACAGATGCATTGCGTAAATTGTGGACATCTGTTCTTCATATCGCTGTCGACGGTAACCTGTGATACAGGACGCTTTTGCTCCCTGGACTGCCGAAGTTCTTCCGAGTACGTGAAATATCTCGAGAAAGTGCTAGTTGCACATTTGTCGGAGGCTCCTAATTGCAACTATTCGAGCTCAGATGAAGACAGTACGATGTCGGAAACCCCGATACTCGAGCTCAGATGAGGTGCCAGTGACCCCGATATCCGTCAAAACTTTGTCAAAAGATAGTTTAAATATAGCGTATGTACCAGCATATTAAAAAATAACACTTGTAAATTGAATGGTATCGTTGAGTTGCAGACCTATTAAAGTTAACTTTTTCCACTGCAAGTGACAAAGCAATTGACTAGAACAATAGCGAAGGTCGCTCCAGAATTGTGCTCTTTGCATTTTTTCGGATTTCGCTCGACTATCCAGTGTTGGCTAGTCGTGAACATTCTCGCTCGCCCTTAAGCAAACTTTTACCATAGAGGATGTAAAGACTATGCTTGGCCTAAGCTTGGGCAAAATCGATAAGCTATTGCATCATGCGAACAAATGAAGCAATCCGCATTGCGAAGCGATGAACGCGTGCCAAATTGATTTACAAAAGCAGTGCAATCAGAGTACCCCACATTTTCCAGGCCAATACTAGGAAACTCAAAATGCTCTTGTTTGAGTTTGATGAAACCCATATTCATCAGGATTTTTTTTCATTCCTGATGAATATGGGTTTCATTATTTTCAATGTTGAAATGGAGTCCTTTCCCCGCTTTATACTACGAGTTCAGATTGGTACGACATCAACCTAGAGAGGGAGGGGACGACAACGAAAAATAACAGAGCTTACTTTTCTCAAGATCCTTTAGATGCTGTTGACTAAGCTTTTAAAGCCTTGGGAATATGCGCTAGAGGATCAGGAGCACGAATCGTCCGAAGACGGCAAGTCTTTCGTCCTTGCCACGTCTTCATTCCCCATTTGCGGCTGCTCGTGCTTGAGTTTAAAATTAGACGAATGAACATGTAATGGACATATGCTATGTAAGTGTTTTGCCACACGCATTCTAGGGGGATTTATGCCTGATGGTACTAGTAGATCATTTTCATTTAAGCGCGGCCATGATTGTTAGCTCAGTTTGAGGACATAATGGCAGGAAGAGCATCAATGCGTCTTAATATTACTTGTCTGATGTCATATGAGGAGGAAAAACGTGGAGAGGGTAATTCAAGGCAGAAACACAATATGAGTGCCCATATCCAAAACTATTGTCGACTACCGACCATGAGGTTGCATTAGCAATAAAACTGGTGACATATACGTAATGAGTCATAATGTTCAAGCCGTTTCTAATGCTTGGTGAGAGTACAAAATGAGAATTGGTGGTCATCCATCTGTAGAAAGTTTGGATGCAGAGCGGAAGTTTCATTCAAGACGCAAGATTCTACCTAAGTAACTGATTGCATGCATCTAGGAGTTATCCATTCTTCATTGTAGATGTAAGCATGAAGTTGTGGGTATTCTTGAGCGGAATAATCAATAGACGAATTGGATTCAGGACCACACACGGAATGTTCAAACTCCATTGCGCACTTAATGACGGGGCTTTTCGACTGCTTGTCACAGCAACAGAATCACTACTCGCAAGAACATTAGAGCATTGAAAATCCCAAGCAGCAACAGACATCGTTGCAACTTAATTTGCAACCAAGTCCCTAAATCTGGTAGATTGTGCGTTGCAGAATCGCAACGTTCTATTTTCAACGACTGATCGAAAATAATATATATAATTTGCGAGCCCTATAAGCGCAGAATAAGTGAGGTGTTTCAAAAAATGAGATCAAATTTACCACAAAAATCAGACTCTTTACAATTTCTTTCATATTTCAATGTCTGTCTTAAGAGCTTCGTTTACAACAAAAGTATGGGTGCTAGTGACGAAGATTTAGACTGAATGACTGAGTGACAGACTCTCCACCATCCACGCTACCGATCACGCCATGTTGAGTAGAGGACCAAGCTGCTGGAAGTGCAAGCGGTTACAAAAGAAAAAGACACCCAAGATGCAGGGCGTCTACGGCAGGGCCGTTATATGCAGTTACATAGGATGCAGGGCCCGCAGGGCGGTTACGAAGTTGAAGGCAACTTCAACATATACATATCTAGGAGTTTGTATATGCATACTTCTTCTGTACTACTCTGTTCGGTTTTTAATGGATATTTGCCAAAATTTTGGGCAGCACTCCGCCTCGCTTTTTTGGGTGCAATATAAGAGATGAAGGGTTGGTGCCTGCTCTATTTAAACAAAAAATGACCCGACCACTTCAATAAGATAACGCTTTGTGTTATACGAGGAATGACGGGTGTACATGTTCCACCACATCATATCAAGAACACGTCGTCAACAATATTATAATCTGGGCTAAATGAAAAACGAATCGCGGCCTTCAATAATATTGAAGCGACGTATTGATCGTGTCTTTCTTTATGTTCTCCATGAAGCTGCTCATTGCGAATTCGCTTTTGCCATCGCCTCCTCCATTGCCGTAGTAACTATAGCACGTATCGAGTCAGTAAAAAAATACGTGCAGTAACTAAACCATACGTCGACGCTCATAAAGACAGGGACAGCCGCAATATCGGAGATCATTTCCAGCTTAAAAAAATGTCATCCTGACTTGGTCTTATTTTCTTCAACTATGATAGGAATTGGTCGTAGGTTTGCCGAGCCTTCTTTTTGTGTCTCCATGCTTCTGCAGAATTCGGCCTTGCCTATAGTGATTCGAGTGAACGACGTCGTTATAATGTCGTCGCCCGCATTTTCCAGTTATATCTTCCGAGCGGAACGGATCAACGCATCATACTTATGTCGGGCTTTCGAAAAGATTTTTCCGCGGTCGCGCAAACACGCTTGTGCGGTTGAAAGTTCTTCTTTCCTCCTTAGCCTGGACAGTTGCTCATGCCGCACTTTCCCTTCATGTATCAACTTGAGAGCGAAATCTTTTGTGGCATCAAAACGCTTCTCTTCGGCGTTTTACTTGTCCCCGAGGTCGTATCTGGCTCGTATTCGTTCAACTTTTTAAAATGGCGCGCAAAAGTTGGAGTTGAAAATTTAAACAGACAACATAAAATTTATAAGGTTATACTAATCTCAGAGCAAATGCTTTTTTGAAGAAATGTCCATAAAAAACAGAACAGAGGTGGTATGGAAACTGAATGTGCAATTTAACAATAAGTGTATATCCAACATCCTGGATTATTTTTTCAAAACGAAGAGGAGATTAGCAAAACGGAGGAAGAGAAGAGTCCACCAATTGAAGAAGCTAGTGTACGATAATGCCCCATCAAGGACGCAATTAATCACCGGAATATCAAACGCGATGCGACAAGAAAGAAGATTTCGATTGGGAAAACGGCTTCACCGAACACTGGAAGACGTGCGCTGGCTCTTCAAAAGGACAGCTGTTTGGGAACGTGATCAAGTGGTATCGGAAATTTCTGAAGGAACCGGGCAGCATTTCAGGCGAGAGGACTCCATTCCGGATAAATTTGCATTGACATGGCGGTCAATACTAGGTCGCAGTCACCGGGAAGTACCGGAAAACTCGCTAGAGGTTAACCTCTTGCAATTCATGAAAATTCCAGAAAGCAGGAAAGTCACGAAGCAGCAAAATATGGACTTGATGGAAGATATCCAAGAAGATGAACTCAATTGGGCAATCAGAAGTTTGGAACGAAGAAAAGCGGCTGGAATAGACGGCGTTGGAAACGATTTTTTCAAAGATTATGCGTCTTTAATGGTAGATCCAATATTGGTGGTATGTAATGATATCTTACGTGGAGCATTTCCACCAAAGTCTTTCATGAAAGCGCTGGTAATACCGCTACAAAAAAAAGGGGACTCAATCGACGCCCTGGACTACAGACCTATCTCACTTCTTACCACTGGATATAAGTTGTTTGCTAAAATATTAGCACGAAGATTGCAAAGGTTTCTGGGGAATTTAATTGGAGACACTCAACAAGGGTTTGTGGCCGGTAGGAAAATGGACAAAGCGATTATCATGATGAAAGCGACCCTGAAGAAATATGAACATTCGCAAAAACAAGATTTAAACGATAGCGCGGGTGTATTATTTTTGGATTTTAGCAAGGCTTACGATACTGTGGACAGGCAATATTTAATGACGGTACTATCGGTCTTTGGATTTTCACAGCAATTTATCGCATTAATGGAGAGATTACATAATGAGACGATGGCAGAGTTTTATGTTAATAAGTCTTTTTCACGTCCAATTAAGGTGAGTTCTGGTATCCGCCAAGGATGTCCGCTAGCACCGCTACTTTTTATCTTGGCAGTGGAGCCTCTGGGTCTGGCGATCGCACAAGATATTGAACTACAAGGAGTGCGCCCATTTAAATGTGAGAAAGCGGAAGAACATAGATTTTCGGCATTTGTGGACGATTCCACGATTTTTGTACGAAGGGCGTCACAGGTTGAACATGCTTTACGGGTAGTGAAACGATTTGGTGAATTGGCCGGGCTCAAAATTCAGCCACAAAAAAGTCAGTTTTTTTTCCTACAAGCAAACCAGGTTCCAAAAACATGGTACAAAATACCGGTATTGCAAACCGGAGAATCATTAAGATACCTGGGATACCAAGTCGGTTAGACAGATCTAAGAGAGAAGAACTGGGCTCTGAGAATACGGAACAAACAGCGGCGCCTAGTTACAGCAGCAAAGTGCGGCACAGCAGTAGCAGAACGGGTACAACTATTCAACGCGATCGCGCTACCCGCTATACTCTTTACGGCGAAGGCGTTTGAACCAACGGAGGCAGGACTACAGCGATTGCTACAACTTCAGAAGAATTTCATATGGGGCAATTCGACAAGCACGGAATCATGTCGTCATAAAGTTACGCCATATCTGTTGTTCACACCGAAAGGAGCAGGAGGGATCGGCCTCATCTCTATACCGGTGGCAATACGAGTGCAAAGATTGAAAATTGCTACCCAATGGCTGATAGCGGCTCCAGATTGTTACCAGAAAGCCTGGATAGACTTACTGGAACCAGCCCACAGAAGTCACATCAGGGTACGTTTCACACCACTTAGAGGATTTTCAGTATGCAAAGCAGTTGGGGGAGCAACAATGAAGCGAGGAGTTAACGTGACAAAGGAAATCTGCGAATGGCTAGGACCGAATACGGAGCAGACAACGGCACTGAACGCTTACACGATACAGCACCTGCCAAGACTGAGGGCCATACAAGAGGAGCAATTGCAGCGGAAGGCCCATACACTTTTGCACGGTGAAAGGTTCTCTATGGAGATTGATCTACAATCAGCACACTTTCATGGACTGTTACCGCCTCATATGGTGCCTTTTTGGGGAACGTACAACTGGGGAGATAATCCGTGGATTCCAGAGACAGGGGCACCTGTATTAACGACAAAAAAATACGATCGGATTCCGTTGGTGACAATACGCGAACTAGGAATACGAAGACTAACTGCTTCTACTTATGAATGGCAGGTTATAAGCGTAGGACCCGAGTCGCACACCAGGGCTAAAGTAAGCAGGTGGATGAGTGCAATCATACTAGCGTCGCCGAGAGTGGAGATTGGTAAGATCATCGGAGATGAGCCGCCAATAACATTGTGTAGAGGGCCCGAACTAGTACGGGATTTTAATTGGCAGGTGGTGGAGTCAGGACGACTTAGAGGCAAAAGCCCGGTTGGAGATCAATGGGTGGAAGTAAGACAAGAATTGAACGGTATACACTGGAAGATTGTGGAACTCGGATGTTTGATTCAAGAAGTGGAGGCAGATAGTAAGGATCTACTAGTGGCCTTTCATGCTCACCCGAAGCTCCATCTCATTGGGTGGAGTATACCAGACGCACCCTCAATATACAAGATACCAGGATCGTTGAGGAAGCAGTTCCGGAAGATATATCATCGAGGAGTGGCGTCGGGGTTAAATGGTCTAATGGCTAAGTGGAAACGACACTGCAAGGACAATGACTGGTGGCAGAGGGTTCAAGATATTGAGCCCAACCAGGTATGGTCCCATGATAATGTTTTAACTAATTATCAGGTTTGGGTTATGTATCGTATGACTACAATGCAACTAAATACTTTTATCCCGAGACACATATACGAAGGACGCTGTTTGATGGACGCCCGGTGTCGTGGATACAAGTCAGACATATTCCACATCATGTGGGACTGCAGGCGGGCAAAGATGATTTGGCGGAAGCTCCTTCAACAATGGGTAGGAGTGGAGATAACGAATCAAGTGGTGAACAATTATCGAGAACACATCCTGAACAAGACAGCACCTCCGTTGGGTATTTTGTTGACTCAGGCAATGATGTACAGAAATGGAAGAACAGAGGATGACTTTCTGGAGTCGTTTGATAGAATCTGGAGAGGTTTATGTGGAATATTCATGACGTGGCTAT
Organism: Sclerospora graminicola; assembly: GCA_001887855.2. Classification (NCBI taxonomy): domain Eukaryota; phylum Oomycota; class Peronosporomycetes; order Peronosporales; family Peronosporaceae; genus Sclerospora; species Sclerospora graminicola. The sequence goes on along the minus strand of MIQA02023170.1, from coordinate 11,226 downwards.
GGCAACTACGGAATCAAGTCGTTTTCCAAGGCATTGTCAAGGATGAGCACGAGTATCTACAGCTCGTGTGGGAGCAAGGACGGGCGCAATTAGCGGCGGTTGCAGAATTCGAGAAGGCAAACAGAGACACAAGAGAAGAGGGGTTCCGACTTCAAGTAAGTTTAGAGTGCTTATTCCAACATCAGTCAGCACCAGAACCAGCTATCAAGTCATCTACTTGTCATCATCAAGCTGCAAACCAGAAGAATGAGCCGGTATCGAGAACGCCAAGCGCTTCCCTGTCATGTGATATTCAGCGTATGCACGCCAAAGACTCCACCTGTTCTGAGCCTAAATTGCATACTAGGTTTTATATGTACATAGTAGCTAATAGTTAAGACTAATTGGACTACATTTACTACAATAAGGTAAACTGGACCAATTTGGGCCGCTCCTGGTTTTGCCCAATAAGGGTTGACAAAAATTTGGCAGCGTACCAGTTGGTAAAAACAAAATGACAGCGTCATTTCGCTTCGCTTCCGAATCAGCGACTGCATTTGCTATATTCTGAGGACGGAGTTCTTGCGAACTAGCTGCTGCTTCTGCTTAAGGGTGATGACTGTGCGCGTATGTTAGATCGTCGAATGCGCGACTAGGTTGACAAGAGCGTTCCCACGGTAGGCGAACGCTAACCTGTCGTGCAATTTGGTCCACTACTCGTGTTTTACTGTTCTAGGAGCGCCACCGGTCGGGATAATGAGTTCTTATAAAAAAAATTCCTTATATAGATGTATATGATCATCCCTCCGACCTCATTTGAGATTTGTATGCCTTGTTTTACCCAATCAGAAAGATGAGTTGGTATTTAATTGTATATCAGCCAATAGTATTTGATCTTATACAATTTTCTACCAATAACATTTGCTATGGTTAGAAGAGTAAGTTACACCAGTGGTTCCGACGTATTTGGTCGGAGGGGAAGCAAAAATATGTGTGCCACCATTCAAAACTCATCTCATTCACGTATCATTCGCATATTTGCCAAACATCCGACACGAGGATAGAGCTAGAGCCTGGAAACACCAAGCGAGCAAAGGCGACTTCGGTCAATGCATTCGTGAGGTTTCTCAAGGCTGAAAATGTGAGCTTAGATTATGTAAAATATTGCCTTTTGAGTGATGGTGTAGGCCAGACGTTCGTGGCAGTCATGAACAAGTTTTGTAATGGGGTGCCATTACATTAGTTGAAATATCACAGTTCAATTTCAGACTTAATGTCTGGAATGCGAATATTGGATTATAACTTGTTATAATCCACCTTGAGAACAGATTCTGATACAATTATCGAATCTGACAAGTAATCTAATGATAAAGATATCATTCGGACCAGCTTTATACTACATGTTTGTATGATATGTTTAGATTTAATTATTTAATTATAGTTATTAACTCTAAACCATCTCATAATATTGTGATGTAGTCGCTCTCAGAAATTCTTCCTGAGACGCGAACACCCACGGGGGGGCCCAGACGACTGACTGTCGGAGGGGGTACTCCGTCTATCCGAGTCATGATCCGATCCGGCATCCGGCCGGCTGGATTGGTCACTTCCATCCGCTTGATCGTGACGACTCGGGTGTTCCATGTTGAAAGCTCACCTTGTGTACCCGTTAGTACTGGCGGTTGCGCTCTCTTGGTGGACCCTAGGGCGAAAAGTGTAAAATCCGTCGAATAGGGAGATGAGGGTAAGGACTAGGGGTAGCTCCTGGGCGGGAATCGTCACCGGGGAGCTCGACTGGCAGTATACTACTTGAAGTTTGTATACTGCCGGCTGGACCGAGAATAATCAGTCGGCCAGCTAAAAAAATAACAATGAAGGGCGAATCCAAATGTGTATGTAAAGTAGATATAACTCCACACTCATCCACAGAAGGCCAAAATGTCACCACTTCCCAATACTTAATACCGTGTTCAAAACACGGGCGACTTGAGGTGAGTATACGAAGACGCCGCGACTCCCGGTCAGGGGACTTCCGGTGGGTTACTTTAACCTTCACCGGGCAAACCATAGCAGCAAGAGGGGACCTTGTTAGCCCTCTGCTGTGAACCAATGAAAGCGACTTGTGTCTAAGAAAGCGAAACGTATACTGATTTTATCCCTATGTCCAATACTCCCTTTTGTGTAACCTACCCCAAATAGCCCGGCTGGACAGTTATGTGTCTTACCTGAAGTAGCCCGGTTAACTCCGATCGGATGCTCTTTTGTGTACCGGCCCGGCCGGTACACCAACCCCAGATGGTACCAACCCGGCCGGTACACCCAACACAAATGGTACCAGCCCGGCCGATACACCGAACCCAGCCGGATCGGCCGGATGGCCATCCATCTAAGCTCACTTGCCGCTGGCGTTGGCACTTCCTTGGCAGCTCCACGTCCGATCCGGTGCCTCTTTCGTCCGTTAGAACGCTCAACCTCCTTCGGGCCCCTTCGCCCATACCTTCCGACCAATCCGCCTCTCGGCTGTCCACCATCCGAGGTCGTCTCGTTCGCCTAGTCCGCTAGCCCAACTACCCACGTCTTCAGTCGCACTCATCTGGCCTGATTCTAGGCCTGGCGCCGTCCGGCCGCTGGTAGATACATCCGGCGGCCATCAGATCACGTCCCTTGTCGGCCGGTCCGGGCATCCAGCTAATGACGACATTTCCACCAATCAGGTGGGGGCGTTCACTCTCATAAGTCCGTTAATTTCTGGGTCACTTCACCACAGCCGCCCCTGAGCCTTGTTGCAGCCGCACAACGGTTGAGGAGGCACGAGCTCACTACATCTTTCACACTTCGACTTTCCGCTGTCCCTATGTCCGACCACAAAGACACCCACACTGATCCACTGTCGGGACACTCCCCGACGTCTATTAAGCCATCGGTAGGATGTCCAGGCGCCCGCCCTGCTGGCCTAGAGCGTCGTCCAGAGCAGCCCGACGTGGCTACCCTGCAAGCTCAAATCGCTGCTCTGACCGCTCAAGTAGCTAGCCTGGAGAAGGCTAACACCGAGTTGTATCTGACCGCACGGCGGGCCGATCAGCAGGCAGATGAACCCCGGGTCCGGGAGGTACTGGCTGACCTCCAATCCTAGAGCCGCATCAGCCGACTGGAAAGCGAGAAGACCGATCTTCTTAGAATGAGGGACCACTTCAAACAGATGTCGGAATCCATTGACTCGCTGCGCATCTTGTACCAAAAAGCCAACGGCCGCCTTGAAAACCTCAAGTAAGTGCATCCTCGCTTGTTCAGGACCATCTCCCAGCCCACTCACTCTGTATGCGTTCTCAGAACAGAATATCATGTGCTATCGCGTCTTGATGCTCGAGTCTTCTCACGCCGAGCGCGAGGTGACGGCACACTACGAGAGGTACATCTTCCTCACTCAGCAATTGGAGAGTTCGCAGGTAAAGTTTGGCAATCTGGAATATCACCGGATCCGGCTCGCAAAGAAGCTGAGGAAATATCAGAAGGCGTTGTACCGGTCGGCTTCTGCATCGCCCGAGCTTCAACGTCGAGTCCAAGAGCTTGAAGCAGAGTACGCCGAGGCCCAATCGGACGTGGGAAGAGCTCGAGAGGTGTTTTCCGAGCTTGCGCAGAGCCGCACGAACTGTTTATCCTCTATAGAGGGAGGTCGAGACTGATCGCGGCGGGTGCCGGGGTGGAACGTCTAATGAAGGGCCCTGCCGCCACCCGGGAGGATATTAGACACCTCCTCGACTTAGCTTGTCCGCGGGGTCCCAATCCGACCAGTCCCGCTCCGCCACCTCTCTCGTTGGCTGCTGGTTCTGCTGCGGGCGCCCAAACATCCGGAGCAGAGGCGTCCGCCCCAGCATCGATAACCGTTAGCACGGGAGGGGCTCCACGCTTACGGATTTGGGATACTTCCCGAAGCCCTAACCCGCCACCGGTGCCAGCCGGCGATTCGGCGGCTTCTCCATCGTTCTCCGAGGATCCTCCGGCATCGGGAAAAACGTCGGTCCAGCCGGATTGCGTCGCTCCATCCCTCCGCGGCAACCAAACGGCCTAAACAGTCTGCCGCGCCGGCGAGCACGGCCAAGGTTCGTGGAGAGCATGGACCGGGTTCTAACTCGACCCCAGCTCCGTCCGGCCCGCTGGCCTCCGGGAAATCGCCCCATCGTTCTCGCAGTACAAGATCTTTCTCTAGAGCTTCGCCTGCTTCGGCTCTCCTCAGAGTCTCTCCTCACGACCCTCAAGGCCCATCCACCGCCTCTCCCGATAGGGAGGGGCGCCCGACCTACCGGACATGGACTGTGATGAGGTCGCCGCCGAGGGCTACGAGGGGTCACCTTCCCCGGACACCTTCGCGTTCGACGAGAACGAATCTAAGAAGTCCTCCGAGGAATCTCCCCCGTTTTGGATTCTCCGCCGGAAAGTCATGACGGCTCCCGAGCTGACTGCGGCTTTCCCTTGGTCTAAAACGCAATTGGAGGGCTTGTGTATCAAAGACCTAACTGGCGCCTTCGTCGCCCGGGCTTTGTCTCGCCCGCCTTTGTGGATATTTCCACCGGCACCCGCAACGCCTAAGACACTGATCCTAAGCTTGTGGCGATCGAACCGCTGAATGCGATCTTATCTCGCAAACCATGGGCCGTACTGGCGACGGACATGCCAGGAATGGACCTACCCCATGTCGGCTCGTTCGCGGATTTTCGTGAGGTTTGTAAAGGGGTATCTCTCCCGGCATGGGCAAGCCGTCTGGGAGTCTACCCACCATCTCTTCATCTCTGCTGCCGCCGAACGTAAGTCCCTCGATCTAGCCCAATACCGAGCCGACCGTAAGCAGCGTCGGAACCGAGCGACCGAGGGCTGGACAAAGGTTTGCACCTTCGTCGTCGCTGGCATCCAGCTCGGCCCCTGCGACTTGGACATTATTCTCAACCCTATCATGCTACATCTGGCTAACCGCCGGGTAGAGAAAAGCGGACATCCGGCCGAAAGTGGGACTTGGTATCCAGGATTGGGTCGGGCCACCACTCTCCAAGCTTCGCTCGCTGAACTCGATCAGCAAGATCCGTGGCACAACCAGTACCGGCAGGACCCCGATCGTCACCCTGGCCTCCGCGTGTCCCGACTCCAAAACAACTTCCGCCGAACTCGCCAGGGATGATTCATGAGGCCAGTCTTAACTATTTCCACCCCTTCATCCATTTATGGCCATTTGCCTCGATAATACATCTTTCTTTCCATTTCCCACGTCGATCCATCTTTCTAATCCGAAATACCCAGCCGGTTTCACTACTCCTGCTGATTCCTCAAAGTCTTCCATCCGGCACCATACTGACTCTAAGATTACTCCAATACCCGATCGGCTCACTTCTGACCAGACTAATTTCCATCTGCCGGTTGATTGGCTGATTAGTGTTAATTAATCCGGCCGTGCCTGCTATCCGGCAGCCGGATGGTCTAATTGTCTGGATCCGCCTCACCTTCTTCATGGGTCTGCATGACTCCGAAGCGGTTTCGGCTCGCCCGTCGGCGATTGAATTCTCTCATTAAGGCTCCACAATTTAGATCCAGCTCGTCCACCCACGACCGTTCCTCGCAATTTTTCCACTGCACGAGAAACTCTCTATGGATCCGCCCAAACCGGTTTTTTCGTCCATTCCGAACATCCAAAATCTCCTCTACTTCGTACTCATCCGGATCTAGCGGCTTGTCCCAGCTATCCTCTGGCAGCAGGGCTTCGTCAAAGTCGAACCGGCCGCTCTCCACCGTCAGGTGCGTATTCGGGCGGTCCGGGAAGTGTTTAACCAACTTCAACTTGGACACATGCACTATCGGGAAAACGTTATAATCCGTGCCTGCCGTAACCAGCTTGACTGCATGATCCCCGACCAGTTCCGCTACTCGGAAAGGGCCATGCCACATATGAGCCAACTTCCGTGCATAGCCCTCCTTGACCCGATCCAGATACAGCCATACCCGGGAACCGGGCTCTATGCCGTGTTCCCTGGCTCGGTCGTTGTTCTGATCGGCGCGGTCCTTGATTGCTTGTCGGAGGCGTTCATTTACTTGTTCCCTCGCCAGTGAAAAGTGGCGTTGCACTCCCATCCTCCAGCGACGGGCGTCTCTGTCCCGGCTTCTGGTGCACCCTATTGGTATGGCGGCTTCCAAAGTGGATCGGGGATCCCATCCATAAGCTAAATAAAAAGGGGTGTCGCCCCTTACCCGATCGTACGACGAATTGATGGCGAAAACCAGTCTCTCCGCGTATTCGTCCCAGTCGCACTGATCCGCCTCCACCACATACATCTTGAGGGCTCTGGTCAGAGTCTGGACCATCCTTTCGGCCTTTCCGTTCGCCTGCGGGCGGTAAGCCATAGTGGCGCTCTGTTTCTGTCCTAAGATCTTGTTGAAAGCTCGGAATACGTCTGCCATAAATCCGGGCTCCCTATCGTGCCGGATGACCTCGCTCGCCCCGAAACGCCTGAACACACATTCCTCGTAGCTTTGCGCAACCTGTTGGGCGGTACGGGTGGAGCTGGCCTTTGCTATGACCAGCCCGGTAAACAAATCCGTCCAGATCAGCAGCTCTGTGTACCCATTTCGAGATTTGGGTAAGGACGGGATATGATCCATCGCAATGACTTGAAAAGGATAGGTAGCCTGTATATTCCCAGGCGACCGCCCTCTAATGGTCGGCCGGCCCTTCGCTGTTTCACAATCCGGACAACTTCCCACATAAGCTTGTACGCTGCGGTAGAGGCCCCGCCAGTGAAAATGTGCCTTAATTTTGTGATATGTCCGGCCGATGCCCTGATGTCCTCCTTCTAGGCTCACGTAATAGTGATGGAGGATATCCGCTTGTAGGGTAGTGGGTACGACCAGCCGAGCGGATTTATCCCTCTCGATCTCCGGCTGGTCAGCGTCTCGGTAGAAAAACAGTAACCCGTTTTCATCCACTTCGTAATCCGGGGCTAGTTTGAAGCATTCTTTAGCTTGTTCGGCGGTCAGTTTATCCACTTCCCCTTTAAGGTATGCCTTGAGATCCACTATCCACTCTTCCTCGTCCTGCGCTTGGAGAATCCGCTCTGCTCGTAACTGTTGCACTATCCCTTCGCTCATTGCTTCCGGAGATAGTGAGCCAGCGGCTGAAGAGCGCGTTTCTGCGACCGGGTGACGGCGCTCACCCGGATTACCTCCTCCGTGTTGGCCGGATGGATAATTTCGGGTAGCCGGTTGATCTCCGTCAAATCTGATAACAGAGCTGGATCGGAAACCGTTACCCCGACTTGGTCACGCATGGCCAGCGTAGCCAAGTGATCTGCGCTCTTATTCCAGTCCCGTTTGACATGTACCAGCTCGTGTTCTGGCCATCTCCGCAGGGCGGACATAACCCGATCGTTCAGCAGTTTCAGCCGGGGCGCCTTGCAATCTATCTCTCCTGTGATTTGCCGGATCACCAGATTGGAATCACCACATATGATGATCCGCCCCTGTGTCCGGCCAGCCAGCAGATCTAGGCAAAGTAAAAGCCCTCTGTACTCCGCTTCGTTCACAGTTATGCCAGGCGTGAAATCTGAAGCGGCCATGACCACTTTCCATTCGGTCAACTTCCACAAAATAGCACTATAGGCCCCGACTCCCTTCTTTACACTCGCCGACCCGTCAAAACTCAAAACCATTAGCTCCTCCGTGGGTCCCACTGTTGGCGGCGGTAATATGATGGATTGTCGAGGCTGCTTCCGAGGCGCTATAGCTATCAGTGCTTCCTCCACTTCTGCCCTTGGGGTAATGCTGGCCGCCAGCGTGCCCAGTATCTCCTCTTCTCCCTTAGTACACTTGATTACTTCGAGGGACCACTGAGACAGCAGAGCCGCCCATCTACCCAGCCGGCCGTCAATTCCATTTGCCGTCAGAAGCCATGACAGGGTCGACCGTCTAGACAGTACCTTGATAGGCCGAGACACCAGCATAGTAAAGCACCCATCCAGGATCCGCAATAAGGCCAAAACTTCTTTATCCACTAGCCCGTAGTTAACTTCATTAGCCTTCAGGGTCCGGCTGGTAAATGTCACAGGACAGTACACTCCGTCATGATCTTGAACAAGGGCTGCTGAGATGGCCCATTTGTTAGCGTAGACGATGACCACAGGGACTTATTAACATCGAAATGTTTCAGGACCGGTGTAGTCGCCATCTTCGCCTTCAATAGGTCAAAGGCTACTATCGCTCGGGTCATGTGGTTGTCCGGGCCGGCCGCGCAGGAATTCGGCGGCCGGCTGCCTATCGGGTCAGACAAGGGCGCCATCTCATTGGCCGAAATAGTTGACAAGGGCGGCATCCCATTGGCTGATATTGCTGGCTCGGCTCGCGCTTCCACTTGCCTATCCTGCTCTCTCAGCTTGTGGTAATCCACCTCCCGTAATTCATACAAAACCGCAGCATAGACCGCGAAATCCTCAATGAACCGACTGTAGTAATTCAGGCTGCCCAAAAAGGATTGCATAGCCTTTAGGGACCGCGGGAAAGGTAGATTACTCAAGGACTCCAAATCCTTCGGATTAGCTTCCAATCCGGCAATCGAAACCTGATGGCCAAATAGGTCACCTTAGTCTTTCCCCAGAAGCTTTTAACCACACTAATCGAAAGATTCCACTTTTCACTCGTAATCATCAACTTTTCCACTTTGTCACACAGTAAATCCCAGGTAGTTGCCATCACAAGAATGTCGTCAATGTAAGACCGCCGCCAGAGCGGGATCTTGATCCGCCTTGATCTTGAAGTGTCCATACAGCGCGTTATCTATCAGCCGTTGGCCAACCTCCTTTGGTGCAGTGGTTAAGGCCCTGCCCTCGGGACCGGGAGATTGCGGGTTCGAGTCCCACCGTGGACGAAAATCCAAAGTCGGATAGAGTCGGGGTCCAAAAAGTGTAATGAAATGAGGCCCTTACAGCACCGCGCTTGACATGGCTTACACCACCCTGTATAGGGTCAGGTTCTCTAAATATCATCTCTATCAGCCGTTGATAAATCTGCGGAGCATTCTTTAGGCCGAACGGCATCCGGTTCCACTCGAACAACCCGAAGGGCGTCACGAACGCAGAGATCTCCCGTGCACGATCGGTCATAGAGACCACCCAGAATCCACTGGCCATGTCCAATGAGCAATACCACAAAACTTTATCCAAATCCTCCAGCAGGTCGTTTATCAACGGCATCGGGTAAACCATCAGCTTAGTCAGCCGGTTCACCAGCCGGTAGTCAATACACAGCCTTATATCCACCCCATTCTTCTTGATAATGATTACAATGGGCGAAACCCATGGCGAGGTGGACGGCTGAATTATCTTGGTGGCCAGCAATCCCTTGATAAGTTCTGACAGCCTTTCCCGATACTGGGGGGCGACTCTTCGGTATCTTTGTGCACCCGGCTTGGCGTTTCCCACATCAATGTCGCATACCGCCCCATGGGCGGCCGGAGGAAGTGCGTTTCCTGGTCCGATCAGCAGATGCTTTCGTTTCCATATGATATCCTTCAGCCTGCTGATCTCTTCCGGGGTGTTCACATCCGGGTCTCCCACTTGCAGATCGTCAATAGTAACCGCCGGGGGGCAGGGGGTTACCTCAGGTAGCACCGCCATCTGATCCTCCATGCCTTCAACATATAGCTCGCCCCCTTCATGAATGCAGACTTGGTCAGCTTCGACGACTTCGGGATCCTGATCGGCCGGCTGGGTCGATCCGCCTTCGGCTATTTCCGAATTCTGATCAGCCGGCTGGGTCAATTCGCCTTTGGCTATTTCCGAATTCTGATCGGCCGGCTGGGTCGATCCGCCTTCGGCTATTTCCGAATTCTGATCGGCCGGCTGGGTCGATCCGGCTTCGGCTATTTCCGAATTCTGATCGGCCGGCTGGGTCGATCCGCTATCATCTTGTTCATCAAACCATCCGGCATCGGGGGTGACCGCACATGTAACTCTGCCTTGTCCTTTCTCCTGATTCCGTCGTTCGTCCGTCTTCATCGGGGTGGGCAAAACCAGTTCAGCGATCGGGGCATAGTCTCGGCCAATACGTTCAGCCGGATCCGGCGACGGCCGGCTCCGCGTCAATATCTTAGAGGGGGTCCGGTACTCGGGTTTAGCCACCATCGGCGTCTGGTCCTCCTCCAATTCTTCCTCTTCGCTGACCAAATCGGTGGTTGCCTGAAAGGCCAGGTTTTGCCACTCGATATAGCGTCTTGAGCCAATAGTGACATAACCCGGCCGGCGGGGCACCTTGTCCTCGGGCAGCCCCATTCCAATGATCACGTCTTCATGCAAGGTGAGGGGCCTTTCCGAGATGTTGGTCACACTTATAGAGTTGAGATGACCATCCCCTTTGACAAACGAGGGTACCCAGCACTCGCCTCTTGTCAGCCATAACTTACGCCGCCTGTCGTGCGATCGTACCATTACTTCAACCGCTTTTTCCTCTGGCACCGTTACAAACTTACCTAACTTGAGGAACTGGACGTGGGCACCATATAAAGGCCGCCGGCCGGCCAGCTGGATCTGCACCTCATCCGGCAACGTCAATGTTCCATGCGATAAATCCAATCGCGGCTGGGACCATAAAGTCCATACCCAGAATTGCATCCTGCCCAGCCCAGCTTACCTACCTAGGCGGTAAAGTAATACACCAAAGACCGAGCCAACGTAATCTTAACTCTTGTCCTTCCTTGGGTCATGTATGAACTTTCTCCAATGCCGATACACTCCTGCCGCTTTGTCTCGTCTATCTCACACCCCACCTTACGAGCAAAGGTGGTGTCCACGATAGACACTTCCGCGCCAGAGTCGAACAGCATGGTAGCCTTCTGGTTATTGATTTTGCCATCCGCCTTGGCCTGCTTGAACCATTTACCCGGCGAATGATATTTCCAATAACCTCGCGACTCACCGGGTAACAGGTTCAATTCCATACGCACTTCAGACCGAGAATACTCATCCGTCCGTATACTGCTCACCAGGAAGGGGTCAGCCGTGCCGGCCGGAGACCGGATGACGTAATCGTCAAACTTACATGTATTGTCGGTTACGCTTTGCTTTGCTTCTTGATTATCCTCCCTACCGACATATGCATAGATACTAACACTAGACCGCTCGGCTCGAACCAGATTCTAACCTGTCGAACGATCTAGTTTAACATCTTTTCCACTCCGGACGGCAGCATTCCAGCATGCTTGGTCGGGACGTACCACTT
>MIQA02023169.1:0-39972 GCA_001887855.2 Sclerospora graminicola | reverse complement strand
ACGTTGGCAAACTACGACTGTGTTCCATGTGAAGTGGCTAAGGCCAAAACAATGACATTCGGTCATAAGACAAGGAAAGCCACAAGGCCATTGGAAAGGCTATGTCTTGATGTGGATTCGATTAAAGTAAGGACAGCCTGTGGTGCAAGCATGTTCTTACTCGTCATAGATGAATACTCCCGATTCAAGTGGGTCTTCCTACTCAAGACAAAAGATGAGGCGGCGAACCATCTAACAAGACTGTTGCGAAGACTCAACACGGCATTCATACACCGACATCTAAGGATACAAGAGTTATTTTCGGATCAAGGAACATAATTCGTAAACAAGGAAGTGGATCAACTCTGCAAAGAAGAAGGAATTAATGTACAAACAACGAACGCGTATTCTCTCAAGAAAACGGCTTGGTGGAACGTGGAAACGGTGTGGTGGTGATGAAAGTGCGTGTATTACTTGAAGAAACACAACTACCATTCTCACTATGGGGAGAGGCACTCCTACATGTGGTAGATACCCTCAATGTGACATAATCAACGGAAAAACCCCTCATGAACTACTTTATGAAGAGAGACCGGATGTCTCGCACTTAAGCACATGGGGATGTGCAGTGGACGTGCTAGTCATGAAGAACAAGAGTCAGAAGAAGGATAAGCTCAAACCGATCAAGATGCCAGGGTTGATGATCGGTTACTCATCGCAAACAAAAGGTTACAAGTGGATGTGTGCACTTGATGGCAAGGTTGGCACTGCACGAGGTGGAAACATGACATTTCGAGAAGCCTACACTAGATATGCAAGTTATGTGCAGAAAATGATTGAAAATGCGTTTGGTGACGGCGATCACACTCTACCAGCTACCATCCCGTATGTGCGGATGCGGGCAGGCGTGGACAGTCTGGTCACAGAGGACGTTGGCATACCTATTGCGGTGCGAAAGAAAGAAGAAGATAAACCAGAGGCATTGGTGTATGCCCAAAGAGAAGAGCTGGTCTCGGATGAAGAGAACCAAAACAAAAAGGAAGAGATGCAGCCAGGAAGGCGCATTGATGGAAGGCCAGAGCGCAAGCGACAAAAGAACACAAGATATAAGGATTATATTGGAGTGAACAGTGTCGATACACGAGAGAAGATTGGAAATCTTCGCGCATTACAAGTGTTGGCTGTACGCACGGCGACATCGGTACAACCTTGTGAAAGGTTACTGGCAGATGACGTGAAGGTCCCACGATCATTCAAGGAAGCTGTGAAGGACTCACGCTTCGCGGAATATTGGCGAGCAGCAATGGATGAAGAGATGGATTCTCTTTGCCGCCATGGTGTATGGGAAGTGGTGCCTCGTAGGGAAACGAAAGGCAAGCTCACAGCAATTACAAACCGCTGGGTCTATGCGGTCAAGAAAGAAGAACATGGCTATGTTAAGCGATTTAAGGCGCGATTGGTTGTGCATGGATACAAGCAGACCTATGGAATCAACTACTTCGAAGCCTACGCTCCGGTTATTCGATTTGAAACCATCAGGGTGGCTATATATCTCGCAGTACAACGAGGTTGGTTTATCTTACAGTATGATGTGAAGACGGCGTTTCTTCATGGTGAACTTCAGGAAGAAGTCTTTATGGAACAGCCGGCGGGCTATGAAAGGCATGGCAAGAGCCATGTATGCAGGTTGATTAAGTCTCTTTACGGGTTGCGGCAGGCACCGCATGTATGGAATCAGAAATTGCATGAACATCTAGTTGCATTTGGATTCAAGCGTATTGAAAGCGATTACGGACTCTACGCCCGATACCAGGAGGGGGAGATATCAATGTTACTTACGGTATATATGGACGACCTACTACTGATGGGTCCACAGGCAGCATGTGAAAAAGTAAGAAGTCAAACGACATTCGAGTTAGTAGACCTCGGTCCGGTGAAATACCTCCTTGGGGTAGAGGTGGTTATAACCAAGAACTCAGTGCTTTTCAGTCAAGAAACGTACATCATGGAGATTTTGAAGCGTTTTGGCATGCAACATTGCAATGGTGCACCCACACCAGAAGGATCATCGTTGGTAACGACAAGCAAGCAGGAAGACATTCGAGACATGCCATATCGTGAAATAGTGGGCGACTACAATACCTTGTCTCGGGCTCGAGACTTGATATCGCACATGCAGTAAGGAAGTTGGGACAACACATGAGTTGGTTCGATCAGCAGCACTACGCACAAGCTAAGCGTGTGCTAAGGTATCTCAAGACTACATTCGACTATGGATTGAGGATGCAAGTATACCATGATCGAGTGATTCAACCAGTAGATCTAGTCGTCTATACGGATGCAGAATTTGCCAATGATCCGGAAGACCGGAAGAGTGTAAGCGGATATGTTTCACTACTGGATGGAGCTACAGCCTCGTACGGTTCACGTAAGCAAGGCATTAACGCGTTGTCAACAATGGATGCGGAGTACTACGCTATGCATGAAGGTACAAAGGATGTACAATGGCTGAAGAAGTTATGTGAAGAACTCATGGTCGACTACAAGAAACCAAGGCTGTTGAGTGACAACATGGCGGCAATCTATTTAAGTGAAAAGCCGGGCAAGCATCACCATGTGAAACACATTGAAAACAAGTTTCATTACGTGCGTTCCTTGGTACAGGACAAGAGACTTACAACCGAGTATGTAAACACACAAGAACAGGTCGCGGATGTGATGACAAAGGCGCTGGCGCGCGTCAAGTTTGTTAAATTTTGGACTATGCTTGGTGTGGTGTCACGAAGAGCAGCGGCGTATGCTCAGGAAGGACAAAAGCTATCGATGGAAGAAGCTAAGGAAACAGGGGGAGAACAAGGCCCTGAAGAAAAGGATGAGTGCTTTGCACTATGGATTGAAGCAATGAAGAACGTTGCAGCTCAGGGGGAGCAATAAGATGGATATAGTAGAGTAGACCGCAGGGCGGGGCGGGGTCCAGAATGGCGGGTACGCGCAGGGCGCTAGGCCCTAAGAGCAGGGCTCGAATGACATGAAGCAATGGCGGGTACGCGCAGGGCGCTAGTCCCATAGAGCAGGGCTCGAAAAGAACCATTGAAAGTCAGCCAAAGGACAGAGTCTGTGTGGATAGAAGATCGAACGCGGTTGTCGAGGGGGAGTGTTGGAAACGGTAGAAGTGCGACAACCCGCTATGATCAGAACATACAAAAGGTAAGATATATTAGATAATTATAGTCTAACCTAATATATATAGGGCGTGCGGTATGGGTGCAAGATGGGAAGTGGGATGGAGTAGTGCGGGGCACTCACTCCAAGATTACCGACCAGGGTTCAATGGTTAGTTGTCAATTATCTCTCATCTGCACACCCAACCGGGTCCCCGGAGCCATTCTGGCCCCGCCTGTTGTGGGTTTACTTACTTCCTTAAATAAGTGCTAATTAGGAGCTAAACTATTACTAATTATGGGTACACTAAGTGGTACACCAGATCCTACACAAGATACGACTGACCCTAATTTAGGTAGTTTACAACATGGGGTCTTAGAAGTTTACTTACAACTGTAGACATTGGTCACTATAAATATGTTGTGCTCTGACTTTTGGAGAATGGTCCTCACGAACGGTACAGGGAGGATGAATTTTCATTGGTCAGCTCCATCACTCAACCTTTTCTACCTCTATTCGTGAGAACCACTTATCTAGGAACCTTTTACACACTACTTTTACGCATAAATATAAACTATTTGGAGGAATGTTAGGCCACGGTAAGCAACCTGGCAAATTTAATCTGTTCTTTGCCCAACTACGGTTAGCATTTCCTGGTAGGTTTGAGCATCTGTCCTTCTACAGTGCATGTATTGGCGAATTGAAGCTCCTTTTGTGCACACCATCACAAAGTGAGATAGAATTTAACTTCAGCTCCGAGCCAGGACGTATTGTAGAGGAGTCTACTCGATCTAAATATAGGTTTTCATCAATTTAGATTGCATCTTAACTTGAGAAGATTTGAAAGCTTTTCCGCTTTATTACACTTTGATTGAAAACCTTACGTTATTTATTGTTAATCCACATTTAGATCGCCTCATTTCCAAGAATGTAACAATTTATTTTCTCTGTTGATACTTCCTCCGTCCAAAAATATAAGGAACAAAATGTTTGGAATTCTCGATTAGTGTCGGACGAAATGCCACAATAATGCTGATTGGCGGAATTTAAACAGAACTAAACGGTGATTGATAGGGAATTTGAATCGAATCAATCGAGTGCGTCTACGCTGAGATACAGCCCTCCAAAGTTGGTAGAAGTTGTCTCTGACACTTTCAAAATGACGCAGCAACACGAAAATGCGCCAAAAACCCGCAAGAACTTGACTTCGAAGGAGCGAAGAGAAGTGCTCGCTCGAATGTACGCCGAGGCGTCGAAACTACGCCTCCCGCCACACCTTGTGGCCAAGCTGGCTGCTAAGTTTAAGGTTTCGAGGCAGTCTCTTTATCGCTTGTGGAGGACTGCACGTAAAATGAACGAAACTGGAACCGTACACGATGGAGAAAGTGGCCGGCGTGGTCGCAGTGGACGAAAGTCTCTCCTTACCGACGAGTTTTCCGCCGATCTCGCCGAGACTATCGCACTTTTGCCATTGCACAATCGAACCAGCATTCGTACTTTATCGGAGCACATCGGTATTACTAAATCGACTTTGCATCTTTTCTACCAAGCGGGAGCATTCCGCAGTCATCATTCACGACTAAAGCCCCATTTGACGCAAAAGCATCGCACAGCTCGCATCAATTTTGCGCTTTCGTTCGTCTGTGATGGACCGCTGAGCTTGCTTCATTTGATCCATGTTTGGTAATTCTGTTCATCTACGTCGAATAAGTGGGTTTATTTACAACGAGATCAACAAACGCTAACTAAACTTTGGGCCAGACGAGGCGGCGCCGCCTTTCATCACTGTCTCCAGACAAGAGCTTCATCGTAAAGTAATGTTTCTTGTTGCCGTAGCTCGTCCGCGATGGGACGCCACACAGGGAAAAAAATATGCGGCATGGCAACGATTGGGATGTGGCCATTTGTCGTATAAAGACCCGCAAAAAAGATCGAGCAGGAATCGCGAGGCGGGGACTCTTGAACACAAAACATACATATGTTGACCGTGAGATCTACCGCGCATGTCTCGCAAAGTCCTGTCATCCCAAGAGAATCAACGCGACAGTGGGCCATCAGGCCGGTGCTGTTCGCACTCAGCCAGACAATCCAACACCGCATGTTTTGGTTGACGATGCGTTAATTCGCACCGCCATGTTGTGCGGGAGGGGTGGGACATGTGTCTTTGCACCTCAACCAGCCATTCTACCCGATTTTAATGTCCTTGATCTTGGCTTCTTTGCGTCCCTACAGACGCTCCAGCACCGAAAGACTGCGCGAAACATCGAAGAACTTGTTGATAACGTTGAAGAAACTTTCCGCGAGTTATCATACGTGTCCATCGACAGGGTGTTCGTGACCCTTCAGACTGTGCTCCATGCGTCTTTAAAAACGCACGGAGGCAACCGCTACACGATACCTCATTTAAACAAGAGCGCACTCGTTAGTAAGAATGGACTCTTACCTCTATCTATCACTTGCGAGCGCGAAGTATACGACAACGCTCGAAGCCCTTCTGAAGCACGAATGATTTTCATAAATACTCACCTGCTCTGAAGAAGCTACGTAAGCTTCGACGTTAACATCTGGGTTCATTTCTTCCACAACAAACTTCAAACGTGTTGCTACATCCATTTCCACAATAGCATCGACAAGCCCAATGTGCCCAATTGTTTGCAAGAATAGACTCGACGGTGCCATTCGTTGTAACAATGTATTTTCCTTTTCAAATGCGACTACACCTGTCCGGTCATGGGTCTTCTTATATACTTCAAACATTGTCCGTGACACAGCTACGGAAGACGCGTGCACGAGCAGATGCGGGCATACGCCTAGGAAGAAGCCCGCGTTTCCTTCGTGTGCCTTTATCTGGTTAAGCGCGTCTAAACGACCAGCGTATCGGCGACACAAGACCGGCCCCACCTGTTAAAGCTAAATAATTTGGCACAAATCCGATAACAAGATTAGCTTGTGTTACTATTCTCTCCATCGAACTTTCACGTACACCTAAGCGGCCTGTAATCGAGTACGAAGAAGGAACTGTAATGGATTTGCCGCGTCTCAGTAGCTGCAAACAACTGGTATGAGAGCGACACTGTGAATACGGCATCAAACAAAAGTAAGCAGAGAGGCCCAGAACGGGAGGCACACAAAACCTGTAGCTGCGGTTTCAAAAACAAGGTGACATAGACGCCATCTTTATTTGGGAGGCGCGGATTCCTACCATGGCTTCATGATCATGGCTTGAATCTGCAGCCTTGTCTTAGCCACATCCAGTGGATTCGTCAGTCCTCCTGCCTATTCACCAAAACACCATCATAAAAGTTTTGTGCAAAACAACCATAAAATTATTAGCATCGTTTCTCCTTATCTTTATCAAGCTTTTGACCATTTAATTCAGCGTTAGGACCAGGACACCATTCATACCCAAGATGCTTAGCTGCCAGCTTCACGACGTCTACAGGTAAGACAATATTTTGTCAATTAGCATACGATGAATGTTATCAAAAGCAGGAAAAAAACGACGAACCTGTCGGAATGTTTATTTTGCGCAAGAAACTTGGGACCGTACCAAGTCCAATTTGCACTGCGCGAGTGGGCTTCTCTTCTTGATAGGCAGCACACTGCATAATAATGAAACCTGGATAAACGGTCGTTTTAGGAATGTGCGGATGGTCGAATACCGCCCCAATGATTGTTTCATCATAAAGCAGATAGAGAATCTCCTTGCGATGCACTACCGTCACGACCGAGTCGTCCTGATCGATACGATTCACGACAGTGTAGTCACTTGACTAGTTGCAACAACGGACAGGATATTCACCAAAACACCATCATAAAAGTCTTGTGCAAAACAACCATAAAATCATTAGAAAGAAAGTTAGAGCACCCACGATTCTACAAATATCACAATGCGTACCTTTCTTAGATCACTTGTTAGTGATTGTTTAGGAGGTAAATGACCTTCAAAACAATGGGCATAGTTAGATATTATTTTCCATGGGAGAGGGATAAAGACAACGGCGGGAAGGCCCGGCTAGCATAAAGCTTTTTCCTTACCTTGTTGCCACGTGTTGAATGACACTTGTAGACAACTCTTAGTGATTGGTCCAAAATGGGAGGCCTTCGCTGTACCAAAAAACAGGTACTTATTAATAGAATTTTGCCCTATATTTTTGGACAGCCTTATGTATGGGCTATTCCCTATATTTTTGGACGGAGGAAGTAATTATTATTATTATAGTAGCCTATAGTTAACTCTAAATGGACTACTGTATTATTATTAATATTTATTAATCACAATTCCATTCAATAGGGGTTTTCAGACATCCTCAACAAGATATTAGTCGAGAAATCGGGCGGCCCCGGAAGACAGAGTTCTGGGCTGGAAATTGGTCAGTGACTAGATTTTTGAAAACCTGTGAATAATATTCAAGCGTTTTAGAGACGCGAATTGGTATCACAGTGGTTGTCCATGCTATATTTAAGGAATGAAAATCGCACCTAGCAAAATCTATCCAAATACACAGGGGGCAGAAATATCAATCTTCGTTTTTGTCCATCAAATTATGGAGAAGAATCTAGAGCACTGAGGGTGAAATTCGCCAAAGTTTTACCAGTTTTTGTATTAAAAATCATTTATTTTAAAGTATTCTATTTTGGAAATCTATCCAAGTTATGATTGGTCAATTCAGAATAGGAATAACGCAACAGAGTTCCGCTCCTGTGCTATGTCTAAAACCCCCTAATATGTCAAAGACGTTAAATCAAACGACCAAACACTACTGATCCATTTTCCATTGAGAGTGTTCAGAATGACGTAAACAGTTTTTTTACGACCATTGAAGCAAAGCGACAGAGGACTGTCATCACCGCCCGTCGTAGCATAATACCAGAAGAGATGAACCGTTTAGTATGAGTGGAGAATGCGAAAATTGTAGTTATGACCTGAGGTGGCTTGTACCGGACAAATACTCCGCTCTCGTCGCGTTTTGAGCTAAATACACACGTGGACCAAATAACGTTTGAACCAACAGGCGGCGTAATGTCCGAAGTTTAGTTGGTATCGTGCGCCTTGAACTCATCCTTTAAGGGTTGCAGCCGCATCGTAGACTGATGTTACGGTCGCGCCACGACCTACCTCTGCGTATCCCCACCTTGGCCACTTTACTGCGGTCTATGTCACAACGAAGACGCTTCAGTCTTCGTTTAAGCTAACGATTTGTAAATTGTCATGGCCAGTTTCTTCAAGTCCAGATGGTGTAATATCACGAATGTCACGGGGAAAAATAGTTGCCGGGTACGAACGGGAACAAGTGCTTTTTATCGCTTCCATGTAGTATAATGTCTTGTCCGTTTGACCGCAGAATTAAGTTATTTTCGTCATTCAAAGACCGAAAATTTGCTAATGGTTCCTCGTTTTGAGATCCATTCCGTAACAAGGACCATAGGTTCAACATCCCTTTTGAATTGAGCATCATGATTGGTTACGACACCCTCCAAGTCGATGTCGTGATCCTGCTACTTATCATACAACAATAGAAATAGAATGTTAATTCATGGAGATCCTAAAAGAACGGGACTAGAAGTTGAAAAGATGAAGAAAATTCTCACAGTATCGTAAAAACGTGCTAAAACCTGCTAGAAGTTTCACGAATCAAGTTTTCTCGTTAATGGAACAAAGTGATATGGAAGCCGAACGAAAATCTGAGGTTAAGAAGGCCCTTTCATGCATTTTCATGGTTACGCCACCTGAATATCGACTCCATCGAAAATGTGGTGGAATCCGGATACCCACTGGCCCGGGCGACCAACTATCGGAAGGGGTACTCCGTTGATCCTGATCGCCATCAGAATCAGATGAATCACCATTATTGTGACTGATCTGATCTTCCCGGTCATCCGACCGGTCGTCATGTGCGATAGAATCCATACTTAACATCATCTCACCTTGTGTGCTCATTTATCGGGGGTGGTTACACTCACTCAGGTGGACTCAGTGACGAAAACGATGATCTTGATCAGGTCGGAGGGGATGACCTTCTCGAGACGGGGGTGTCCTCGGGTGGAAATCTTCACCGGAGAACGGGTTGGGGTCGATACTTAACTTCAGTATCTAGGCACTGATCGGGAAACTTCGTCCGATCAGGCCAGCCAATGAGAGTGAGAGACAACAAAAAACCAAGAAAACGCGATCAAACCACGATCTTCCACAGTAATCCGCAAGCGTTATCTCCACAAAACCTTTCCAATATTAAACGTGTTCCAAACACGTGCGCGTGAGGGGGTGAAGGTTGAAAACCTAAACGAAACCCGTCGGGGGCCTTCCGGTAAGCCAAAATGCGTCTAAGCGCGTCTTAACCGGGAATTAAGTTGAGCTAGAGGGGACTAGTTAACCCTGTCCAATGACCGCAACACGTGGCGGAGCGACTCTTTGCGTAGGGGGTAAATCAAAACCTGTTATTATATATGCAATGTCTTATACGTAGTGTACCATACACCAACTCATGTGCCTGCCTCAAACTTCGATCCTGTTCGCTTCGTTGCACGGTTGCATAGTACCACCTTACCCATCTTTGTTGCACCTTCAAACTGATCCGTACCACTTCTGACCCGATTATGGTCAAACTCTATGGCGATCTTCAACCATCCTGATCTCCCGATAAACAGCCTGGAACCCGCTCGAGATCTGCCTCTCAGACACTGTTCGCCCCATATCTAACCCGGCTTAACTGCGAACTCCATCTATCTTCACACCTGGAAGCCGGTTTGGGACCGATCGGCTCAGATCATGATCAGCACAGCGATCGGCAGAGTGATCGGGGCAGCGATCAGGGCGATCAGCCCCAGATCACCTCGAAACCCCTCAGGGTTACCATCACATCGACTTTGCCTGTTCACTCGACCATGTTCTTGACCTTCATCACCTGGCGGGGTACCAAGATCGCACCGACTCAGCATTTCTCGTGAAGTTGGGCCTGATCGGACCTTCTTGCATCAATTCTGGTGATAGATCCATCAACTCTCATCGCTTGCCTTAACTTGATAATACTCGCACGGCTCGCCACTCCATATACCCCGTTCTATTCTGTACCTGATCTTCGTATTCTGGGGCAGAGTTAGGTGGCTCGGCCGATCGGGCTGGAACTTCATATCACATCCAACTTCAACATCTGTACTGTTCATAACTCATCCCGATAACTGTTCCTGATATGTCACTTCACCATTGCTGCTGTATCTCCAGTTTGTCTTAGTCGATCTCGTCCTATACGTCCACGTGAACTCCACTTAATATGCAATATCCCGATCGGAATCGTGACCTCCGCCGTTTTATTAGTATCCGGGACCGGACGTAGTAGCGGTACTTGGCTTATCCTTTCACATTACAAAAGCCCGTTGTCCACCACCTTTTCGTCGTATACGCGATCAGCCTGTCCCACCCATGAACTGTCTCATCTTGATGGGTGTTTTCATCGTTACCAATCAACGGTCATGTGTGGTCCACCTTATTCTCAACATTTTTCAGACCGCTTTACCACAACCGCCCCTGAGCCTAACTGCAGACGCGCAACGACTGCAGTTCGACTCATCCATTTCCGAATCTTCCACTTAGCGACCAGCCATGTCTGATTCAAGACGACCTCCTCTTTCCTTCCCTGCCTCTTCGGCTGCTTCTCCGACCAACGTCTCATCTCCAGGGCCAAGTTCAACCGGTCCTGCGACTTCCCTGATCGCGACCGCGACCACAATCACGACCAGCTTCATCTCCCCCACGACGACCCTGACTTCCTATCGTCCGCCTTTGAGTTTCCCTGCCCGGCCTTCTCCGAGTCGCCCCGTCAATTACTTGGAGCAACTGGCTCGTCTGGTGGAGGGAACGGGCCCGCTCACGCTGGGGTCCATAGAGACTGGCCGATTGCGGTTGGTGCTCCGGAGCGCAATTCCTGAGTTAGTTTCCCTGTACGATGTTAACCGGACGCTTAATGCCGAGTTGTTGGATCGTCGGGTTGTCATCGATACTCTGGAGCGTGATTCTCCCGACCTGGCAAACCAGCTGTCGACTTTACAACTGGACCGCGCCAAACTAGATCAAGATCTGCTGGACATAAAGAACCGCGTTAAAAGTTTAACAGTTGAGCGAGATCAGTTGTCTGCTGATCTCGCTGCCCTGCGCGTCTGTGCCAAGCCTTCGGATACTGTCGCTTCGCTGCAATCGATGATTTGCTCGCTGTCTATTACTGTCCGCAATCAAGGTATGTCCAACCCGTCTGTTTCTTCTGCAATCTGTATATAACTTCTTCTATCCTTGCTTCTAGACGAGCGCATTGATGCGATGAAATGCTCGATGGTCGAGATGGTGGGTCATTTGCAACAGCTCGATGACCACCGTTGCGACCATGATCAGCTACTTCGGAACAAAATCCGTACCGCCGAGGAAGTGGAGCGCTTGGAAGTCGAGATGCGTCACACGGATGAACAGGTTCAGCTCTTGGTGAAACAGCTTTCTGGTTCGCGCATCGGCCGTGCCAACATTAAAAAAAGGTTGAGCGAGAACCAGAAGGAAGCTGAAGATCGCCGGCGCGAGCTTAATCTTGCTCGGGTTAAGCTTGAAACCCTACAGCTCGATGAGCGCGCCTGGACCCAACGTCATGGCGACTTGAGGAAGATCGCACACCAGACCATGGACAGGTGGACCGACCCGAACGCTGATTCGGGGTCGCTTCGGACAGCTTTGCAGGGATTCCCTGAGCTGATCAGCTCTCTTGCTCCGTCTGTGACACGCGAGGAAAGCTTCAAATATACTATCTGCTTTTCCGTACAGAAAGTGAGTGGACTTTGGTTGACCGCTGGTTTTGTTCGCTTCAACGATGACGAGCACAAATATTCATTGCGCATCGACCCATTCTATGTCTACGTTATGCTGTCTTTTCTTTGTATCGTGCCTGTGCCATTCGTGTAAAGAGCGAATAGTTCAAGCCGAGAGAACGAAAGTTTTGGCTAAATTTTGGGCGCTTGTGATGCTTTTCATTGCGTTTTTTTGCCCAGTTATTGGACTTGTGGGCCAGCTTTCCGCTCCGGTCATATCCGAATTTTTGTCGTGTAGGTCAAACTTACCGATTGGTCAATTCAGGCTGCCCCAGTCACCCCATAATTCGTAGCGAAAAGTGTCATAAAGCCAGGGTTATCAAAAAGATTTGATATCTCATAATGACGACGGTATGAACAGTATTTGGCGTGTTTTTGCCTTTACAAGCGCTTGTACGTAAACCGTGCAAAAATGGGGTTTGCATTGCTTGTGCTGCTTTGGCTTCTATCGAGTGAATTTGCAGTGCCACAAGCAGCGCTTTTCGATGTTACTTTACCATGGGTTGTCGCCTGGCCAGATCTTTTCTGTTATACCGGTGGACCGCTATCCACTTATCCGTTTGCTCGAGTGAGCCTAATGATTTCTCAGTGATGCATATATTGCGCCCAGTGCCTGAATTTGCACCAAGCTACTTTGACGATGTGTTCATGGCTGAACACAATAAAAGTAATGTTCATAAAGAACATCTACGTCGGGTGTTAGAGCTTAGTCGTAAGCATAAGCTCTATGCCAATCTGAATAAGTGCATCCGTTGAAACCACCTTCGAAGGAGCTGACTCGTACAGTGAGGAACCAGAATGCCCTCCAACTACCATGCGTGGGGCGGCCGGCGAAATTGGGTTGGCCACCTTCTTCTTCTGAGGTTTGACGCGACCTACTAAAGGCACCAGGTGATCGTGTAGTACTGGTCCTCATCGTTGCAACAGATGATGTTGTGGATATTCGTGAACGGGGTAGGCATTTAGACTAATTGCTGAATTGCGAACCTGAAGTCCTTCGTTCTTGACCTGGTGAGGCAACCTTTGTGCACATTTTCAATCCGAACAGAGGAAGTATTGACCAATAACATACCAGATATGACGCTAGCTTCCAACAAGTGGTTCTCAGATTTTTAGGCAGCGCGCCGAGAATTTACCGATTGTCATGCCCAAGCTATCTACGAGCCTACCCATTTCTTGTATATTTCGCCCGGCGCCCGACGGATTGATCCCACGTTCATCTACCAGAGTAGGCGCAAGCAAAGACGTTATCGAGTGGCTGAAGGATGGGCCCGTCTGTGGCACGGGCTATACATTGTGATTTGGACCTGTTCCCCTCCCCTTTCATCCTGCACAATGCTAACCGAGAGAACGAGAAAAATGGGACTCCAGCCGAGATCAACACCTGGTATCCCGGCTTGAGCGATCCCGAACACAGCATCCCTTGCGAGGCCCTTGACGACATTGACAGGCAAGACCCCTGGCGAAACCAATCTCGTGATAGACCATCTAGTCACCGATCACCAGATTGGAGTTACCGCAAATGATGATACACCTCTTGTTTCTGGTCGGCCAGCAACCCGAGACATAGCTATAGTCCTCGGTATTCGGCTTCATTCACGGTTATGTTAGGCGTAAAATCTGAGGCAGCGGTATCCACTTCCCTTTCAGGCGGCATCCAGAATATAGCACTAAAAGCACCCACTCCCTTCTTGACACTGACTGACCCGTAAAATCTTAACACCATCAATTTCTCTGTCGGGACTACAGTTGGTGGTGGGAATGTCATCAGCTGTCGAGACTGTTTCCTGGGGACTAAAGCAAAATACGTGCATCTTCCACTTCAGCCCTCGGGGTGATACTGGCGCTAAGGTTCCAAAACCTTGCTCTTCTCCTTTGGTGTGCTTGATAACTTCGAGTGATCACTCGAAAGTAGTGCAGTCCATCTGCCCAGCCGACCATCAATTCCGTTGGTTGTGAGGCGCTCGACCGTACTTTGATCGAACGGGTACCAGCATCGTGTAGCCCACAACCAAGATTCGTATCTGTCCTTGTCCACCAGTTCATAATTCACTTTATTTGTCTTCCGTGTTCGGCTGGTAAAAATCACATGACAGTATATATCATCATGGTTCTGTACCTCGGCAGCTAAGATGGTCCAACTGTTAGCGTAGATAATGACAACTTTTTTTCAATTTTCTCAGGATCATGATGTTCAGAACCGGTGTGGTTGCCCTTTTTGCCTTAAGCATTCCAAATGCCATCTTTTCCCTCATAGGGTCGTCTGACCTGGTAGAATTCGGATCGCGAGGCAGGCCGTCTGCTTGGGTCGGCAAGTCCGCCTTCTCCTTCATCAAAACGGCTGACCCAACCTGCACTCCCACCTGTCGGGACAGCACCCGCATTTTATGATAGTCTACCTCCCGCAACTCATACAAAATCGCCGCGTAAATTGCAAATCCTTCAATGGAATGTGACCTATCTGGGTCACCAAGTTTCGATTGCTGGCCTAGAGGCCAATCCGAAGAATTTGGGGTTTCTGAGTAATCCGCATTTCCGTGGCCGCTGAAGGTTATGCAGTCCTTCTTAGGCAGCCTGAATTATTATAGCCGCTTGTCTTTCCCCAGAAATGTTTCACCACACTGATTGATAAATTCCACTATTCACACGTAATCAACAATTGCTCCACTTTTTTACACAACAAGTTCCACGAAGTAGCTGACACGGAAAAAATATGAATAGAAGACCGCCGCCCCAAAACCGAGGGTTTTCGATTGGGGTCCGGGTCACCTTCGGCAAACACAGGGCGTGGTCCTGGTTTGCCTTCATCCTGAAATGTCCATATAAAGCGTTGTCGATTAGCCCCTGATATATCTGCGGAGCTTTTTCAGACCAAATGGCATCCGGTTCTACTCGAACAGCCCGAAAGGGGTGACAAAAGATGAAATCTCCCGAGCCCGGTCTGTCATGTAAACCACCCAAAATTCACTAGCCATATCCACCGAACAATACCACAAAAATTTGTGCAAGTACCCCAGTAGATCTGTAATCAGCGGCATCGGGTATTAGTTAGTCGATTCACTATCCGATATTTAATAATCAGCTGTTTATCTTCTTTATAATGGTTACGATAGACGAAGGCCAGGGCGAGGTGTATGGCTGTATGAATTTGGTAACCAACAGTCTTTTAAAAGTTTGGACAATTTCTCCCGATACTGGGGAGCGACTCGTCGATATCGCTGTGCCACTGGCTTTGCGTCCCCGATGTCGATATCATATACCGTCCCATGGGCAGCAGGGGGTACTGCATTACCTTGACCAATCAACAGATGCTTCCTTTTCCATATAATGTCCTTCAATCTGCTGATTGCTTCTGGAGTATCGACCTCTGCGTCACCCACTTTCAAATCCTCCATGGTGACCCCCGGGGGACAGGATGTCACCTCAGGCAGCACTGCGATCTGTTCCACCATACCTTCGACATATATGCTGCCCCCTTCATGAATATAGATCTGGTCGGCTTCAGAGTCACCTCTAGCCAATCCATTCTCTTCCGGAATAGGGGACTCCACTGGTCCAACGGCACCATCCATCTCCGGAGTTTCGACGATCTCATCCTGGGGGGACCGGACTTGGTCAATGAGTCCACGAGCCCTCTCTGATGTGCCCCACCGTGACTAATGAGGAAACAAGTTGGTAGAGTGAGACGTAGATTGGAAAAAGATAGAAAAGAGCAAACACCAAATACATCTAAAGTAGATATTAGCGTTTCTCTTAGTAATATTCGATGTCATTTCTGTAGGAAATTACGGGTTAGAAAAAACCTTTGGAGATTATTTTCCGTGACATTTTCGCTGTTAGAGGGAGCAAATGTCCTTAGCGCAAAGAGCCGGATTTGACGATATGATATCCGTCGCAAGAAAAATCCAACTCTGAAACCCCCTAATAATTGGGTTGTATAAGTCCGCATTCTAAAAATCAAGACCTCTAATTGGACGGCCACAATACTTTCGATAGCTATTTTCGTGGTCGACCCAAACTACGAACGTGTTTAAATGAGTCTAGAATCAACAGAATTAACAACAAGTAGGGGTATTTGGATGGAAATATTACCATGACTTCCATCAGCTATAATGTCGCTTGGTTATCAGTAGATTTCTTTATGAAACTCTATTTAGTCGATCGATAACGAAAACAAACACTCTATTATAGATCAAAATAATATCGTAGGCGGTCCAAGTATGATCTTCAATCGTTTTGCAAAACGAAACGAAAATACCTATTTGTGAAAAATAAAGATAAGATTATTGGATATTTAATTTCGATGGGTGCTTGGGAATGTGATGCCGTACGGACAACTCACTTCCATTGAGCCATACGACAACATCAATTATGATATCAACAACGACACACTATTTGCTTTCTTTAAATTGGAACACCTGAGAACTTGTAAGACTAGATATTTGTACATTCCATCCGATGTTGTTTAAAATGAGTTTGATACTGACCAATGAACACGATTAGGAACCAACCAAGTCAGCTCGAAAGTGGAAGGTCATTAATGACCTTCCAATAACTCGACCGCCCATTCTTCTCCACTTTTCCCGCTAATTTGAAGAACAAATTTAATCCACCGTTGAAAGGCTTGATTTCCAACAATTTGAGTCCGAGCTTGTCGAGCCCAACATATTAAACCATATCTTCTGGAAATTGATAGAACCATTCATATTGAGCTTCCCTCACCAGTAGGTTTCATAAGTGAGCGCGTGTCCAACATATCTTTAATCGATGAATATATCGTCAGTTGACACAGTGTCCACTTTTTCCAGACGAAAGCTGCCATTTTGTTTGGTGCCTTTGTTTTGGTACGGGTGGGATCGCTCGATACGGTATGTGTAATGCTCAGTTTCTTATTCGCAAGAGCAGGAGGAATCACTCATCTCTACAGTATAGTAGAACTTCCTGATATTTGCTCATCTCTAGATTCGTGTTGCACGTTGTAAACGTTGGTATGTTTCACAATCCATTAAATTTAAGGATACAGAACGATTCGATTGAAAAAATAATAGTGCAAGCGAACGTGGCCATAAGCCACCTCTTGGTTACGGCAAAGAATCACGCTTTTTTGCACTTGGAGAAAAGAATTTCAGCTGTCAGGCACTTAATTTTGGGAAAATGTACCACTTTTTTATCCATGGAGTGAATAGAGACACGCCTTGGTGGCTATAATGGACGAGGTCTGAATCTACGAGAGTGTTTGCTTGCTGTTATATGCATACCTAACGACAGAAATAATTGCCCTTAACGATCCATAATTCATAACCGAAAAGTGAAGTGTCACCAAGCGTTACCAATAGTTTTCCTTTGGGGACGATCTATAAGCCATCATTTAAAATTGTCGCATGTGGACACGAGCTTATGGATCATTTCTGTAGGTGTACAACAAAGCAGTCGTAGCTGCTGATAAGTTATCAACAGCGACGAATTAGATGAGCTTTGAAGTATGATATTAATTAGATGATAAGTTCATCTAATTTTCGTTTCTGAAGGATATATTGCAACTATGAAATGGAAGCATCTCCTTGACTGCTACTTTTTTCCATTTATGTCCATATTCATAATTCGAGCCATACTACAGTATCCATAGGTATAAAAAGGTTGGAGTGTTTCCATAAAAAATTTCCAGAATATGGTCACTAGATCTATCAGGAATGCGGATGGGTTGGCATTCGTAAGTGTCTGCATTTCATTCTGGAATTAGCTTCGTTCCACCAATCTTGTAAATACTGCCATGCGCTTCAGTGATTTCCTGGCCCTGATCTTTGTCGCGAGTATCGTCACCAACAGCGCCGCAACTGATCCACGGAAAAGTATGGGCAACTAACGCACTTACTTTCGTCGTCTTCACATCGACCTTTCTCCCTCTATTATCGCGTTGTTCGAAACAATAGAGAAAAAAATTCAGCATCCCAGTGCAGTTTTCAGCCCAGACGAAATCTCGGTGATAGTGTCGACTTGGCCTGCATTCAAAGAAAACAATCGTTGGGATTTGTCCGGTACCGAAGCAGAGCACATACTCGAGCGTGACGTTTCATTACCCGGTTCTCGTTCAGTACGAACCGAGTGGCTGGAGTTTGTGAGAACTCATCCGGAAGTGATAAACGAAGCAGAAACGCTCCTAAAGAAGACAAACGATGCGCCAGAAATGTAGAGAGGATTCTTTCTGAAACGACATGAAATTCGCCGCTCTTAGAAAGGATTAGAAGCAGTTAGCGACTACGGAAATGAGGTCGTCAATGGCGAATTGTTTTTTTTCTTGATGTAAATTCCAGTGTCTTTTCTGTGCTTTTCTTGTTACATTAATTAGTCACCTTTTCAACTGACAAATTCCAAGTTGAATACGGAAAATCAGACCATTGCAGAATTCTATGCTTCGAAGTAGGAGTACTAAGTTACAGTATGTACTCTCACTTCAGACGCATGGTACCTTATACCATCTGTCTTAGCCGACACACACGGGGACAATAAAAGCATGTACATGTTAATGTTTTGTTTTGGAATGTTATTTTTGTTTATGGGGGTAATAAGAAAATAGGCAAGAAATTCCGGACAAAACGACACATCTGGGCAATTTGAAGGTCACCACGATGATCAGGAAGAAATTTACACTGCCAACCCTCCCAGATCGTTAATATGTACGTGGCGTGCGGCCTCCTGCACTGTGTTTCATCCGGCCGCGCGCCATTGATTTGACAATGGCTCTCTGTTTCCCTTACCCAAAAGTGATCGGCATCGATTGGTTGATTGTTCGTGTTGGTTATAACAATTTGTATGGTAGTTATAGGTGTTGAGACGCTTTATGTTTTACCATAGAGAAACTTCTTGTAATCCACAATCCACGTGTCCGTAAAACGTTATCCCACGTTATCGTAAACTCCACGTGAGAAACTGTCTCCACTTGGTATCCACAGCGTAAGCGTGAGAATCCACAACAGAACTTAAGAAAGATCCAGTCGAGAGAAAGGAAATGCAAAAGAGAATATATTTGATTAACCTAAATTATAGTCAATCACATACCTATTTTTCGTATTTTGCTATGATGCTTCACTTGAAATGCCGTTGTATTTTAACACTCCTTCTCATCATTGCGCACTTCTAAAACGTCTTTTTCAATGCTCCAATAAGCCAATCTTTGTCTTCATCTCTTCCAGTCTCGGCGCTGCTAACGCCTTCGTGAATAAGTCAGCAATCATGTCTTTGATATTTTTGTAATGCACTTCAATCATACCAGCCTTTCGCTTTGACACTAGGAATTTAATCCTCACATCGACGTGCTTCATTTTCGACGAACTGTTTTCTCCATTCAAAAACTTAATAGCAGCCTGGTTATCGGAAATAACACCATTGACAACTTAATCTGTTCGGAAAGTAGTTCATATACTCCAAGTAATTCACATTCCACTTGTGAAGCTGCATAAAACTCTGCTTCCATGGTAGAAAGGGAAAAACATCCTTGTCTTTTGCACATCCAGTACAAATTCATACCATTTAAAAACTGTAATTCACCAGTGACCGATTTTCGATCCTCCTTACATCCAGCATAGTCAGCATCACTGAAAGCTTCCAGACTAACTGAATCATCAACTCCAGTGTTCTTCGATACTTCCATTTTCAACTTCAACTATTTTGTCCCCTTCAAGTATCTCTGAGTTCTTTTCGCGAGCTCCCAGTCTAACTTTTTCGACGCATGCGACTGACGAGTGACCATGTGCACAGCAAAAGCGATGCCCGGCCGAGTGCATCTCGCTATCCATTGGAGTCTTCCTACAAGTGATTGAAAATCTTTCACAGTAGGTGAACCATCTGTTGATTTCGTCAACAAGTCAAATTGTTTGCCCATGCAGTTTTCTTCAAATTCATTTCCAATCGGTGCTCTAACGCTGTTAGCGTTTGCCAAACCGAAATCTTTCAAAAGACTTCGTATCATAATCTTTTGATCTATGAAATATCTGTTTTCAATGTCATGAGTTACTCTCATACCCAAAAATTTCGACACTTCGCCCAAATTTTTTATCTCCAGAACTTCCATATCCTTAAAGAACATTGTCACTAGTCTTTCGTGACTTCCAGTTACCAATATATCGTCCACGTAAACCCCCACTATCACAGTGTTTACAACGTCCCGTTTGAAATAGAGACACATATCGGTGTAGCATTAAATGAAATCCAGTTTTACAAGATTTTTATGTATCAGTCGGTTCCACAAACGACCTGCTTGCTTCAAGCCGTACAAAGTTTTTTTCAACTTGAGAACCAACTCGTTTAAAAATTCTTACCTTTGTTTAAATCCAAACATTGTTCACTTATGGCCTACCCTTGGGGATGAAAAGATAAATTTCGTGTTCTTCCTCCAAAGCCTTCACATAGGCGTTTGGAATATCTCCATGATTTGCTTTCACATTCCACTTTCTGGCTAATGCCAGTATTATGTGACTGTTCCCATGTCCATAACAGCCACAAAAGTAAGTCACTAATCAACACCGAAACGTTGTTCATTACCACAGGCAACCAACCTTGCCTTATACCTTTCAATGTTCCCATTTGCATCGGTCTTGGTTTTATATACCCACTTAGTATGTAGTGGTCTGCAATCTTGTGGTTTTTTTATTATGGTCCACACGTCATTCATTTTCAAGGCTGACATCTCTGAGTTCATGGCCATAATCCATTTGTCTTTGCGACAACTCTTCATGGCTTCCGTATAGTTCCTGGGATCCATCTCGGTTATCATGTTAATAACTCCACTGTCTTCGATTTCAGACAGCTTTTCTTCGTTATCTTCCACGTTATTTTTCACACCCTTCTTGACGTACCCACGTGTTACGGGACGGTCCCGAGTCCACGGGGTCTTTGTTTTCTTTCCTGGTTTTTTCTGGGCTTGTTTACCCGAAATATATCCTTCAGGGTTACCACCTTGCATTGCAACTTCTTCTAACTCCCGACTATTTCCATCCAGAAACAAACGTCGTAGCTGCTGATTTTGCATGTCGTCCAAAGTTTCGACATTTCGAATATGCTGCGTCACGACAACCTTTCGATTAGTTTTATCAGGAAAACTTTAATATCCTTAACCACTTCACCCTTTCCATTAATCGCACCAATCTGAGCTCTATGAGCCAACGAATCCTTCCCGGGATTTCGAAAAACGGTACATGGAGATCCAAATGCGACTATCTCTCCAAGATTCGGTTTTTTGTTGGTCAGCATTTCGAACGGTGACATGCGCCGTGGATTAGCAGCTGTTGGACTTCTATTTACAATGAAGGCTGCATAATCCACGGCATATCCCCAGAAAGACAAATTCAAACCACAAGCAAACAACATGCACCGTGCCATATTCATTATGGTCCGATGCATGCGTTCAGCTTTACCGTTACTGGCCTGATTCATGGCCTCGCTTATATGCCTTCCAACCCCTTTACTCCGGCAGAAATAGTCGAGATTCTTATACTCGCCTCCACCATCTGTGCGTAGTATATGTATCTTGCAATCAAAGTTTTGTTCAAAAAACACTATGAAGTGTTCGAACTTCTTGGCTGCCACGTCTTTCGTCTTGGCGAGGAAGACACGAACGTAGTTGCTTTTATGATCCACAAAGTTGATCATATAACGATTCCCAAGTCGATCTCTAGGTGTGATTGGACCTTTCAGGTCCGAGCAAATCACACTTCCAACCCTACGATAGGCGAATGTTCGCCACTGTCTTTCTTCGATTGGTTTTTTTTGTCTGCTTACCTTGAGCACAGGTAAGACAGTTTAAACGCTTCGTATACGTTAATACGATTCCAAAGCTAGGATCTTTTCCCAACCTTTCGATCACGTCATAGCTTAGATGCCCATTCGGGCATGAAAATGCATCAAAGATCCCCGTTGAACGTCTTTATTTTCATCAAAATACTTGTCATTCGTATCAATGACAGCAATGACGACATCTCCAAACTTTTGCTTGGGTACATCCACCCTAACATTTATGGTCAGAACTTTATTGGCCTTCTCAACATCAAAGATGTTTTCTCCGGTTTCATGGTGCTTGACCACACTCCGGCCGTCAACATAGGCTAAACCACAGCCCTTTTCCTCTAGGAGACCATATGATAGGATATTCCGTGTTAGGTTTTCAACGTAATATACCCTTTTAACTTTAAGGAGTCGTTCAACGTTTCCACAACTCACTAAAATCTGTAAGTGTCCCCTTTCCGTGATTTTAAGCTGTTTACCGTCTGCTTGAAAACACACGCCTGATACATCGTCAGTATCACGTAAAAATCTCAAATCGTTTATTAAATGCATACTTGCACCACTGTCAAGTATACATTTTTCCTTGGCAATCTTTCCATAATTTGTGGTTACCGTCAACGTAAAATCGACCCTTTTTGATTCCTTTTTTGGGCAATTTGATTTGAAATGCCCAATCTCACCACTTTTTCTTGACTTCTTTTCAGCCACAAGATTTACAGTTCCGTGTGCAGTTCCTTTTGCTTTGTTTCCATCAAATTTAACTGCCTGCGCAAACTGACACAATTTTTCTGCTTGACGCAGATAATCAACACGCGTGTGATCGATCTTTGATATCATTACTTGTCTCAACTCGGGTGCAGCGTGATAAATCACATCATCAAGCACCAACGAATCACCACGACCACCCACATTCTCAGCAATAGCCAACAGATATAAATAGTGCTCCGGCCAAGTACGGTTGGCACTTTTACGAGCAGAGAACAATTTCATAGACTGGGCAGGCGTTAATTGCGTTTGAAACGTGCTTAACATTTTTTCCATGATGTACCATAACGCAGGAGTCTCACTCCACCACGTTTCCACTTGCCTGTTGTAATAGCTTTCCGCTGTTCCAGAGAGATAGTGCCCCAGGAGGTCTACTTTTACGCCCTCACTCCATGGAAAACCACAGGCAGCTTCAGCAATGCCAATTTGACGTAAGAAATTTCTTCCCCACGGGTGAAAACCCGAACCTAGCCCTCGATACACTTCAGTACCGTTAAATGTTCTTATTTGTAGCTTGCATTGCTTGGGCGAAGGTGTCCTAATCACTGGCACCGCAGCAGCTTGGTTTTGGTCCTGTTGATCCCCCGGGTGTACAAACCCGTGTCCTTGAACCCCCTGCTGTGCTTTGGCCTGTTCGGCGTTATTACCGCCACCTCGACCAAGTATGCTACCGCCAGCCTGGCTCAAGTGTTTAAAGCTGTATGCTCCAGGGTTTCCGGCATTATAAGCCACCCTTTCCTCTGGACTTCCGTCCAGAGATGACGTACTCATTTTAGTGTCCCCCTTTGGGGTATGGTAAAAACATTACCACCCCATCTGACACAACTCCCGTGAATCTCTAGTTTAGACAGCCGTTTCCGCAATTCACGCAGCAACGTCAAGATATCACTCGACTCACATTCTCTTGTAAACGGCACCCTTCTCTTCGGTTAAGTCGCGACCCCACTTGGGCTCGTAACCTGTTGAGACTTTATGTTTTACCATAGAGAAATTCTGTAATCACATATCCACCGTGTCCCGTAAAACGCTTATCTCCACGTTATATCAGTTATCGTAAACTCCGTGAAAACTGTCCACTTGTTATTCACAGCGGTAAGCGTGATAATCCCACCAGACTTAGAAAGATCAGTCGAGAGAAAGGAAATGGCAAAGAGAAATATTTGATTAACCTAAATTATAGTCAATCACATAACTATTTTCGTATTTTGCTATGATGCTCACTTGAAATACCGTTTTGTTTTTAACAATAGGGGTATTTATAACTTACTACTAATAGGGGGATAAGTTGTCAAAATTCGTTTGATTAATTCCGAATCTCCATTGGCACACGAGTCATATTTTCGTATCCCATTTTTTTTTTATCAGCTAGTTGTATTTTGCATTAGTCTCTCCTCAACCCTATGCTACGGTAGAGCAGGGATCCGGATTAGCACTACTTGCACAGGAGGCAAAACCCTAGCACCAATGACAGAGTCAGGCCCAGGGCCTGATCCGCCAGATGATGGTGGAAAACCCTCTACGCCTCTACCTACTGAAGAGGAGGTGCCACCAGCGAAGGAGCCGCCCGATAGCATTAACCCCCAACGGTCTGGGAACGGTTCGCCCGGAAATTCACCACCACTACACCCAGAACCGGACTCAGAACCGGTAATACTGGTCAAAGATCGAAAGAGTTCTAGTGAGTCCAACTCTACGGGCCCCCAATCATTGCACAAAAACAGCCTAAAGGGTCAGTCTCAACTGTAAGTAGATGCGTCAAGGTTAATGTTATTTTTCTGCGGAGCCTGAATAACCTTAACGTTTAGGGTAAGGTTGCGTCAGGTTATCTGTCTTCTCTACCTGATTTAGCTTTATACTTAATAGTTGTATGCACTAGATTAAATTGGACGGTTTGCTCGAAAAACCTGCTCAAATAGTTCATTGACTGAGCAGATTTGGAAGACTGGAAACCGGTAATATGTTGATTTAATTTAGGTTAGCTCAGGCTTACCGTCTCTTCTAGCCTGACCCAACTTTAAAATGAGCTTTTAAATTGAGGTGATGGGTAACATTACCTTTGGCATCTCTAACTGTAAGCACAGTTGCGGACATGGCCCAAACATTTATACTAGCGATGGAAAAGGCTACAAAACCGAAGCCGCGCGTACAGGAATGGATCCAGCTCATGCAGGAAATTTTTGAGCACATTTACGTTAAGGCTAAAGGCCCAGTATCGAAGTTATCTCCCGCCGCTCAGAGGCTACCCAAACTTAAGAAAGGAGAATCGGAGTGGCTCCTGGATTTGTTTGAACAGTTAGTAGTGACTCAATATCTGAAATGGACAATGTGGAGTCAAAGGTTGGGGGGGGGTGGCTTTTGGTGCTCAACGCTCCAACCACCACCTTTGAAGGGATTCTAAGGACAATTATCGGGCACGAAGACGTGCAATCAGCAGGTAAAGCCCCTAAGACCCTTACGGGCTGGACTGCCAAACTTACTGGTGCACTAAGTGATGATAACATTGATAAGCCTGTAAAGAACCATTCCTTTTCAAAAAGGATGTCTATGAGACTTCAGAAATAACTAGACTGCGGAAAGTGTGTGAGCAGGAGTATAGTAAATATGCTCCAAAAAAACCAGGCAAAGAACGGATCAGGAATGGAAAATCATTCAAGGACTTGTTGAAGGAAATATCTAGGTAAATCAAATGGCTATGTTTGTAAAAAGAATAATGCCCCCGGAGGGACTAGTACAACTTGTTTAAACTATACGAGCGCAGGTTGAAGGGTGTCTCATCATGGATTTAAAGGGACAAAGTCCAACCCGGGAGGCCTTTCTGAGTAGACGCTGCATCCAGGAATGCATTGCAACAACTGCCACAACCCGTGGAACTGGATCATCTGAATTGTGGGCGATGGTAGCACAAGTGAAGACCATAACCTACAATTCGACTAATCATTCTGTTTATTTTCATTTTTATACACGTGATATCACAGAAAATTATTCCATCGTCACGAATACTCACTTGCCAATTTGCACTCAAGACGTCAAGCGAAGACGGAATCGGCGTTGAAACGGCAAGTGTATCGTAATGGAGAAGTCTACTCCCTCCGGGGTTAATACGAATGTATTTTGAAAGATGTTACCCGTACTACGGATTTGATGAAATTGTATGGAATGCTTAAATTGCTTTTAAATGTCTCTTTTTAGCTGGAAGATATGGATCAAGGAGGACCATTCCCCGACACCTCAACTTTCTGGGGTGCTACTGAAGAATGCCCAAAAGCCTTAGCTGGTACTGTCCGATTGTATTGGTGCTAAACTATGTTAATCCTGAAGCACCCTCAGATGAAAGGTCGCAGGTAGTTCCTGCGCTGTGGTGAGGCCGTCTATCCTATAAGGTCGTGTAAAGAGCCACTGGCTGAGTTAATTAAGTCGGGATGTAATGCGGTTTTATTGGAGGATATGACCAAGATTAACATTCCTCACTCAACAATTCGGAGTATGAAAGAATTACGTAAAGGTGTTGAAGCAAAGAGAATACAGGTGAAGCAATCGACTAACGAGGTAAAATTCGAACAGACACCCGAAGAGACCATGAATACGGTAGAAACCAACACGCCGAGTCAGGCTGACAAACCGGTAAATGACACTTCTCCACCGGTAAATACCCTGGAGACAGAGGAGCAGCAATCGAACCCGGTGATTACCGCTTCATCGGAACAGACTAATACTAAGCAAATAGCAGTTTCCAATCCTACACCTTCTGATAAGCTGAAGAAAGCGACTGAATAGATTAAAGTGCATCCGAAACGGGTGAATCTGGTGGTATTATCGCCACGAACCTCAGTCCCGAAACCGCGGGTGATTATGGCACCAGAGAAGGAGGACAAACGGACAATACCAGCAGGTAGTCAACTAACGGATGTGAAGACACGTCGGCGAGGATAGACGATTGGCCAAGCAGTGCAAGCTTCAAGCGATTGAGACACTATCAACGCTCTTAAGTCGCCAACTAAGTCCACCAGAAAAGTGCTTTAATCACCGAAGGTAGAATCCCCTTCACAAACGAAAGTAGGATATAAACTGAGTTACTGATTTCCGAAGCCAAACTGAAGTCAGAAGTGGACTTACAGTTGCCAAGCTGGAGGGGCCGCTTCAACTGTACCCACTATTGAGTACGGCCCCCTCGGTTAGGGGATATTCCTTTTCACTTCAGGATGCAGAACGTATGATTAGAGTAAAAATGATCACCAACCAGCGACGGGCAACGGCCAGGTGTATGCTATCAGTCAAGCTTCTGCCTCCTCAATATTCACGCCTATTTTGGCGGAATTACTGGAACAGTTCACGGTCAAATTGAAAGAAGGTTGTCATATTCGGGCACTTTTAGACTTCAATGCTAGATTTACAGCGGGTATACGTAAACAAACTCTGGTAGCCCTCAGCCGTAATATGAAAAATAATCGGCGAAGGAGTCCAAAAGAGAATTTCAGCAATGTTTTGAGGATTTTGCGACGAGTTGTTCAAGCATAAAAGATTCAATTCCTTCCACGGCCTGGGGTAGTAATGATTCCCTGGTCTGTATTAGCTCTTTACTACAGCAGGATATTTTTGTCATAAGTATGCTTCCGGAGATTAAGAAGCCTGGGGTGTTTCATTTTGCACCGGAGACCAGCCTTCGCAGCAATGAGAGTTAATTGGCGAGTGGAGAATATACCATCTCGCTCAAAGCTTGTGTGGAAAAGGTAGTAGCGCTGCTATCGAGGGCAAAACCAAAGTACCAATTTTACTACATTTTGATGCGGCTCATTACTCCGCCTATTTGCATGGGACACGGGTACAGGATTCCCCTCCCTCAGGTAGAGTTGATGCGGAAATGGAGAATTCCGAGAGAATAGTGATGATGACGAAGACTTTAATGATGAAAAGTCACACGTGATTATCCTTCACGTGAAGGAGATGTTATAATGAAGAATTTCGGACTGAGTCAGCAGACGAGTCAATCTGGACAGGAGGAGTCAGTAACTTCGTCCACTGATTCAAGTCAATTAACCACCAACAGTTCTCACTCCCCGTGGGATCCACATAATTGGGACGGTAACTTGGATACGTCATTGCAACGTTTAAGTGGATCTACGATACATCATGCCCTTAAACTTGAAATTGAACAAATTATACTCACACATGACTCTCGAGTGTTAAAATGGTTACATTTCCTGTCAGAAACAGCGACCAGATTATCGATTCCGAACCAGAAGTCGTTATTACGAGCAGACTAAACGGAGAGAGAGAGTGGTATATGCAGAGATATCAAATACCAGAACCGATCCTCTACCATTGGTATCACTAGGTCTGGAGGGATCGGTCAGATACTGAAGAAATATTAAAGCTTGAATCATCGGGATCGGAAGATTTCGAATATACTCCATCCCAAGAATTAAAGGATGAAGACCATGGTAGAAAATATATAGTCAAACGACAATGTGTGAGAGATTCAATGCTCAATCACAAGCCGCAACACCCCGATTGTGCTAAACCTGACCCGACCACAACACCATCGGTGGACACTCCTCCCACCGGTGATATTAGCATAATACCATCACTACAGGAATACTGGCAGATTGCCTGGGCACGGTTAGAGTCAGACTGGGTATCAGTCACAAAATTACAATCTCCTGCTTTTGATGCCTCGATTGGGGTCTGAAAAAAACTTTACTTCATGAAGGACCCAGACTTTTGCATCTTTTCAAATCATTTGAAGGTGTGGCTTATTTACTCGACAGTCTGGCATTGAATGTCCTAATTTCCATGACCTCGGGCTGGCGGGATCAATGCTGGTGCGCAATGAGTAATCGAGGAAGCGTTTCGGTGTCGAACATCTCTCAGTCTTATGGTTTGCCCAATGGGAGCAAGGAATATAGCTGTTCATGGACAGCAACAAAGGAATGCTATATTAAACAGCTCTCATGAATTGACTCAACTACGAAAAATTAATTACGGGGTTAACATTCTCATTAAGTTTTGCTCGCCGTCAATAACCGCATCAATGGCAAAAGCTTTGCTATGTACTCATATTTTTAACGAGCATATAGCTGTTATGGTGGGGGACGAAGTTCATCCAAATGATAATATTGGAACTCTACTCCATCGCCATTTCAGGCGAAAGAGAAATTCATTACTTATGCAAGCTGTATCCAGAGGATTGACACCGGCGCCTCTGACGCTTAGGTCGCGTTCAATCAATACCTTCTTCTCATCGAACATGGCCTGGACACGGAAAAAGATTGCATTGAACAAATAGATCCTGATAGTGAGGGGTCGCATTGTTATTAAGGGCAACGCGGTGGAGTCTGCTCATGGCGATCGTGAGTATTTCACGCTAGCTTCAATGGATTTATATGCTAAGCACCGAATGATCAATGAAATGTTATTTCACAATCCGGCCCAAAGCAATGGGTTTAAGTCTGAGGTATCACAAATTTGTATATTATCTCAAAATGTCCGGTGTCTTAAAATGAAAGGTGTCCAGAAATGGTTTTCGGCTTGGCGGCACCTCTAATAAAAGACTAGTACATATTTACTTGCTCCAAGAAACACACGTGACCACCCACACCGAAGCAAAAGAATATGTGGGGTCGTGATGCGGGTAAGGGGAGCGACGGGTAAAGGTAAAAGGTTGTCCTACGGGAGTGTTCATGCTGGGAAAAGAGGAGGAGTCGATTTTCTCTTACATCCTGGCATTATAGAATCAGTGTCTCCGTGGAATCTTAGTTGATGGCCACACAGATATATTTCGATTAAATGGAACTCCCTAATCTTAGTGGATATATATGCTCCGTCTAGGGACTCTAGGAAACAAAATATTTTTTCCAGAACCTGGTAACTGTTATTGCATCTCCTAAGTCGCCGATCCTCCTAGGGGGGATTTCAATTTTGTCGAGTCACCTGTATTGGATAGGTTGGGTGGTCAACGTTCGGATAAGACTGAAAGTATGAAACTCACCCGACTTATTGAGAAGCTGAATTTATTAGATGCACGGAATTTAATTGGTGCAGAAAGTTTAGAGGTTCACCTAGATCCTACCAAGTATTTTATGTACTGGCGAGGAACCCAAGCTAGTAGACTCGATAGATTTCATCTTTCGTGTGATATCG
The DNA here is from genome assembly GCA_001887855.2 of Sclerospora graminicola. Classification (NCBI taxonomy): domain Eukaryota; phylum Oomycota; class Peronosporomycetes; order Peronosporales; family Peronosporaceae; genus Sclerospora; species Sclerospora graminicola. The sequence continues at coordinate 10,308 of MIQA02023169.1, read as the reverse complement.
CTTCATGGTCAAAATGGTTGGAAGTATCGCTACCCCTGGGTTTTCAGACCATGCACAACCATTGGTGTTTCTCTGGGATTCCCGGGCCGCTCCGAGTCGAAACTTAACATATCGTCCAACCTATCTATTTCCCAGCACTTCCACCTTATGTATTCGATACATGCTTGAAGATTCTCTGGTCGAAACACTTTTGACGTGGAATAAAACATGGGATCAGTTGGTTCATAAGTGTCAAGATACATTATTTACGATCAAGAAGAAAGCGGCTCGCCAGAGGTAGCGACGGGTTCAGCAACTAAACTCTTGAACTCGAAGTAAAGCAGTATCGCGGAAACAATTAATTTCGGCCACAGGGAAAGCACTTTAATCCGATAATATAAAAGCCAGGAGGGGCAGCTGGCTACATCGATCACTTCTGAAAAATGATGGATATTTAAACGTGCTTCGGTAAGGGATCAAGATTAATCGGACACATTCATCATTGCCTCTGGAACAACCAGCTTTCCGGTGCACATGTTGATCCCAGACAGGTTTGTTATGACTACTATTCTCGGCAAGGAATATTGGGTATTTTCAGAGGGATATTTAAATTCACATCTTTGCGAACTCTTTCACGTACTGTCCGATCGGAAAATTTCTCTCGACCCAATGCTGAATTAGTGGCGTCAATTTAATCCTGATGTCCACCAAGCGATTAATAGATTAGAAAGAAGGAAAGCAGCTGGCCCAGACGGGTTGAGTAACGACCCATTAAAGGATTTCACAGAAATCTTCAGCATTTATTTTTACTTTGGTTTTTAACCAGGTTCTGAACGGGGATAATCCTCCACGGTCCTTTCTTCAGGATTTACTCATGTCGCTTTCGAAAAAAAAGTGACTCGTCCAATGCTCTCGACTATAAACCAATTTCCCTTCTCCAAACTAGTTACAAATAAAATTAGCATAAATTCTTGCCTCTTGACTCCAACGATTTTCGGGTAAACTCATTGGCGATACACAGCAACGTTTTGTGATGGATCGTCGGATGGATAAGGCGGTAGCAATGTTGATGGCAATTCTACATGATCCAAATTTGAAACATTTTACGGGTTCAACTCCTACAGAGAGCCCTGGCATTCTTTTTTTGGATTTCGCTAAAGCTTATGATACAGTGATTCGCCGATACTAATATAACATACTGTATCGCTTTGGATTTTCTGAGACCTTTATTACTTTAATATAGAGGTTACACGAAGGTAACACTGCGGAATTTCTCGTCAATCAGCAACTTTCCAAACCGCTACCTGTTAAATCGGGTATCCGCCAGGGTTACCCGCTAGCACCACTTCTATTCGTACTTTCTGTTGAACCTTTGGCGCTCGCTCTCACTCAATCTTCTTCTCTTCAAGGCATTCGGTTAAGTAACGCTGGAGATTGGGGAGAACATGAGTTCCCGGCTTTTGTCGACGACTCTACTTTTTTTCAGATAAGCAGGACACATTACAACGGCCATGCAAATTGTGAGGCATTTTGGCAAAGTGTCTGGTTTGCACGTGAACGTTCCATCATTTTTCCTTCTGTTACCCAATTTAACATGTCCGTCAATGCTACTTTTATCGCTTATTTCACCCTTCGTTTGTCCAACCCATCCTTTCATACCGGTTAATAATCCAGGCTGGTTAATCTGAAAGGTTCCTCTAGAGGAACCTCCTGTCGCCATAGGGCGGCTCCTGATCCATCCAGGTCTGAGTATCTGTTTCACAAGCCTGGTCATCAAACCCTCCTTTTCTAGACTGGTTGGAATTGGGGTAGGTGGATTTCGCACTTGGTCGGTCCGATTATTTTTGGTAACCTGTTAATTTTCGCCGGTTCACCTAACATAACTGGATCCGAAACTGTGAGGCCGACTGATCTCGCATGGCCAACGTGGCCAGATGGTCTGCGCTATTGTTCCATACTCTTTTAACATGTAGCAATCCGTGTTCTGGCCATTTCCTCAGGGCTGACATGACCCGATCATTCAACATCCTTAGTCGGGGATCCGTGCAGTCTATCTCCCCAGTGATTTGTCGGATCACCAGATTGGAGTCACCACATATAATAATCCGCCTCTGTGTCTGTCCGGCTAGCAAATCTAGGCAAACCAACAATCCTCGGTACTCCGCCTCGTTCACTGTTATGCCAGACGTGAAGTCAGAAGCAGCGGTGACCACTTTCCACTCGGGCAGCTTCCACAAGATGGCACTATAGGCGCACACTCCTTTCTTGACACTCGCCGACCAGTCGAAGCTCCGAACCATCAGCTCTTCCGCTGGACCAACCGTTGGTGACAAGAGTGTGATGGATTGTCGTGGCTGCTTTCGGGGTGATATCGCTATCAGTGCTTCTTCTACTTCTGCCATTGGAGTGATGCTGGCCGCTAATGTGCCCAATATCTCTTCTTCTCCTTTAGTGCACTTGATCACCTCTAGAGACCACTGGGACAACAATGCAGCCCATCTACTCAGCCAACCATCAATTCCGTTTGCTGTAAGAAGCCATGACAGGGTAGACCGTCTGGATAACACTTTAATAGGGTGAGATACCAATATCGTGTAACATACATCCAGAATCCGTAGCAAGGCCAAAACTTCTTTGTTAACTAGCCCATAGTTTACTTCGTTAGTTTTCAGAGTCGGACTGGTGAACATCACAGGACAATACACTCCTAATGATCTTGCACTAGGGCAGCCGAGACTGCCCACTTGTTAGCATAGATGATGACCACTGGCACCTTATCCACGCCAAAGTGTCTCAGAACCGGTGTGGTCGCCATCTTTGCTTTCAGCATGCCGAAGGCCACCATCGCCCTTGTCATGTGATTGTCTGGCCGAGCCGCCTTGGAGTTGGGGAGCCGGCTGCCTGCTTGGGCGGACGAGTCCACCTTCTTATTGGCCGAAATAGTTGACGAGGTCATCTTCTCATTGGCAGATATAGTTGACGATGCCAGCTTCTCATTGGCTGATATAGCTGACCCGGTCAGCATTTCTCCTTGCCGATCCTGCTCTCTCAGCTTGTGGTTATCCACCTCCCGTAACTCGTACAACACAGCAGCATAGACCGCGAAGTCCTCAATGAAACGACTGTAATAGTTCATTCTACCAAAAAGGATTACATGGCCTACAATGACCGCGGGAAAGGCAGATTACTCAAAGACTCCTGATGTTTTGGATCGGCTTCCAGTCCAGCAATCGAAAACGTTGTGACCCAAATAGGTCACCTTGGTTTTTCCCCAGAAATTTTTCACCACACTAATCGAGAGATTTCACTTTTTACACGTAATCATCAATTGTTCCACTTTTTCACATAACTAATCCCAAGTAGTAGCCGTCACGAGAATGTCATCGATGTAGGACCGCCGCCTCAAAACCGAAGGTTTTTGGTCGGGGTCAGGGTCACCTTCGGTGAACACGTCACCGACTAGTGCAGGATCTTGGTCTGCCTTGATCTTTAATTGAAATGTCCATATAACGCGACATCTATTAGCCGCTGGTAAATATGCGGGGCATTTTTGAGGCCAAACGGCATTCGGTTCCGCTAGAACAACCCGAAGGGCGTAACAAACGCAGAAAATTTCTCGTACACGGTCGGTCATAGAGACCACCCAGAATCCACTAGCCATGTCCAACGAACGATACCATAAAACTTTGTCCAGATCCTTCAGCAGGTCGTTAATCAACGGTAACGGGTAAACCATTAGCTTAGTTAGCCGATTTACCAATCGGTAGACAATGCACAACCTTATATCCACCCCGTTCTTCTTTATAATGGTTACGTTGGGCGACGCCCATGGCGAGGTGGACGGCTGGATGATTTTGGTTGCCAACAGTCCTTTAATGAGTTCCGACAACTTTTCCCGATACTGGGGGCGACCCTCAGGCACTTTGGCGCTACCGGCTTCGCGTTACCCACATCGATGTCGCATACCGCCCCATGGGCGGCCGAAGGCACTCCATTACCTGGGCCGATCAGCAGATGTCTCCTATTCCATATGATATCCTTTAGCCTGCCGATATCCTCTGGAGTGTTCACGTCAGGGTCTCCAACCTGTAGATCATCCATAGTAACTGCTGATGGACAGAGAGTCACCTCAGGTAGCACTGTCATCTGATCGTTCATGCCTTGGACATATAGGTCGCCCCCTTCGTGAATGCAGACCTGGTCGGCTTCGGATAATTTCGAATCCAGGTCAGGTGGTTTCCCATCCTGGTCGGCTTCGGTTAATTCCGAATCCAAGTCAGGTGGTTCCCCATTCTTGTCGGCTTCGGTCAATTCCGAATCCAGGTCAGGTGGTTCCCCATTCTGGTCGTCTTCGGTTAATTCCGAATTCGAGTCAGGATTAGTCGATCCAGCATCATCCTGCTTACCGGTCAGACCAGCATCAGAGGTGGCCGCACATGTGACTCCGAGTTGTCTCCTATCCTGATCCAGCTGTTCACGGCTTAGACGGTGTGGTCAAAAACAGTTCGGCAACTGGGGAGGGATCTCGGTCAGCACGCTCAGCCTGATTCAGCGATGGCCGGCCCCGCATCAATATTCTAGAAGGTGTCCGGTACTCGGGTTTGGCCACCATTGGAGCCTGATCTTCCTCAACAGGTTCTTCCTCAATGATCTAATATGTAGTTTCCTGGTAGGCGAGGTTTTGCCACTCGATATAGCGTCTTGAGCCAACAGTGACATAACCGGTCCGGCGGGGCACTTTGTCCTCGGCCCGCCACATTCCAATGATGTCGTCCTCATGCAAGGTGAGGGGCTGCTCTGAGATGTTGGCCACGCTTATGTAATTGAGGTGACCTCCCCCTTTAACAAACGAGGGCACCCAACACTCGCCCCTAGTCAGCCATAGCTTACGCCGCCTGTGGTGTGGTCGCACAGTTACTTTCACCGTCCTTCCCACTGGCACCGTTACAAACTGACCTAACTTGAGGAACTGGACGTGGGCACCTTATAGAGGCCGCAAGCCAGCCAGCTGGATCTGCACCTCTTCAGGCAACGCCCATGTGCCATGAGATAAATCCAGTCGTATGCCGGCTGGGACCATAAAGACTATCCCCAGAATTGCGTCCTGCCCGGCTAGCCTACCTACCCAGACAGTAAAGTAGTACACCAACGACCCAGCCAGCGTAATTTTTACTCTTGTTCTTCCTTGGGTCATGTACGAACTTTCTCCAATGCCGAATCACTCCTGTCGCTTCGTCTCATCCGAATAAAAAATTCAATTCCATAACCACTTCAGACCGAAAATATCCGTCCGCTCGTATACTGCTCACCACGAAAGGGTCTGCCATGCTGGTCGGGGATCGGGTGACGTAATCGTCAAACTTACATGTGTTGTCGGTTATGCTTTGCTTTGCTTCTCGATTATCCTCCTTACCGACATATGCATAGATACTAACACTAGACTGCTCGGTTCGAACAGGATTCCAACGTGGCGAGCGATCTAATTTAACATATTTTTCTACTCCTGGTGGCAACAATTCAGCGTGCTTGGTCGGGACATGCCACTTCTTCATCGAATTGTAAAAATTTTCGATGGGGCAGAGTCCAGCCTCGTGCACTTCTCCGCAAGTCTTGCAGGGGAACAGGCAGTGTTCAGCTGGATGTCCTTTCCTTTCGCACTTCTTGCAGGTCAGACGCTTCCAGCAGCTTCGATCGTCATGTTTGATGGACCCACAGTGGGTGCACTTCCGTCTGGGATAATCTTGGTCAGTTCGAGCCGGAAAACTCTTCCGCTGGGCTGACCCAGATGGTGGCCTGGACAACTGACTGACTTCCGCCGAGAACAGATACCGGTATTGCTCCTCTTCTGATTCGCCCCCAGACCGCTGATACTCCTCTAATAAAATGAAAGACGTCAGTGATCGCTGCTGAATTTTGGTTTGGTTTTTCGTCATTAAGATTCTTAAAGAAATATAATCTACCTTAATCCACTACGACATATTTGCGCCTGCTAATCCAAACGTAACTCCGACGTTCACTTGAATCCACTAACCACCAGTAAAGAAGTGAGTGAAACACTTGCGAAATGTATGCGAATGTTCTCCGAAAACGATCTCCAATTTGAGGGGAGGAAAATGAAAAATGAATTTATTTAGATACGACTAATGTATAGTTAGCCTTCAAATATGTAATTTGATACTTCCTTTTTCAACTTTTGGTCCAAGGCGCAACCTCAAACATAACAATGTAAGACTTGCAACTCACTGGTCAGTCGATGCATTTTAACACTCCTTCTCGCCTTGAACCTCATTAAAGATAGTCATATCGCTTGTAAACCACCGATTCCTGCATTACTGCAGCCTCGGTGCACCCAAACCTTTCGTGAAGAGATCCGCAATCAACTCTTGCGTGCTCTCTTAATAACGCCGTCCTCAATCTTCGAAATCATAAACTTGATCCTTACGTCCACGTGTTTCATCTTTGAAGAACTATTTTCAGCTTCCAGAAAATTTATAGCCGCTTCATTGTCAGAAAATAATGTCATAGGTAATTTCGTTTCCAAACCAATCTCACTCAATAGCTTGTAAATCCCTATCAGCTCATACTCCATCTGCGATGCTGCATAGAACTTCGCCTCCATAGTAGATAGTGAAACGCATCCTTGTCGCTTGTATATCCAGTAAAACAGTATTCTATTTACTAACGTAACGCCACCAGTGACTGATTTTTATCCGTCTTGCATCCCGCGAAGTCTGCGTCGCTATATGCCTCCAACGTAATTAATACATCGTTATCTCCACACTTCGTGACTTCCATCTTCAACTTAAAATGTTTGGTCCCTTTCAGGATATGTAATGTGCAATTAGCCAAGCCCCAACCAAACGTGATTGGTGCATGCGTCTGTCGTGTTGCTTTGTGAAGTGCACACGCTATATTCGGACGCGTGCATCGTGTGATCCACAGTACGCTACCTACCAATGACTAAAAACATTTAATGCGCGGTAATACATCGGGAGTAATCGCATTTATATCCGCTTGCTTCCCCATCAAAAGCTTCTCGTATTCGCGTCAAAATAGGCGTCCTGACGGTATTTCCATCCGTCATGTTTTGTTCTTCAAACAGGTTATCAATCATCTCTTGCTTGTCCAGCATGTATCCATCTTCTTTGCTATACGTAATCCACATGCCTTCTTCAAGGTGTTTAATATACAAACACCCCATATCCTCGAAAAACCCTTTAAATACTGCTTCTTACTCCCTGTAATCAATAGAACATCAACCAATACACCTATCACAATAATTGCTTCATCGATGAGCTTGTAGTACAGGCACATGTCCGTGCAACTCTGTACGAAACTCAAATCGTACAACATCTTATGTAACAACCGATTCCACAACCGCCCCGACTGTTTGAGACCATACCGTGTCTTTTTAAGGTTCAAAACTAAGCTCTCCACTTATTCTACTGCGAAATTCCCCATTATCCTTGCATCCACCACAGTCAATTCAGAGTTACCTTCAAACTTCTGCTCGTTTCCACATGCCGCCAACCGTTCCTTGCCTTGAATTTTTCTAGATTTCCGAAAGCATCTGTTTTCTTCTTGAAGACCCATTTCGTGTATAATTGCGTGACGTCTCTCGGTTTTTGAACTATGCTCCATACTTCGTTAGCTTCCAATACCTTGATCGCTTCGCCCATTGCTGTTGACCACTCGTCTTTGTCGATATTTCTCATCATCTCGCTGTAGTTTCTTGGGTTCATCTCTGTGACAAAATTTACCACTCCGCTCTCGACCTCTTCTGTCTTGCTCTCTTAACTCGCGGCTGCCGCATCTTCCTGTGTTTTACGCTAATACCCTCGCGTTCCGTGTCTCCCCCTGCTCCAGGCGTGTTTTTACTTTCTTTTCTCCTTGCCCTTCTTTTATGTACTTAGCCGCGCCTCCTGGTCGCCCTGCTCGTCGGCCCCTTCTGTTTCTCCATCAATTCCATCGAGAAACAAACTCACACTTCAATCCTTCAATTTCAGCATGTAACTTAATCGATGATCCACGTTGATCCACATTGTACGTCAGAGTTTTCCATGAAATCGTCCTCGCTTCTTCAATTACAGACATCACTGCGTCACAAAAAAAAAATCTTCGGAATGTCCACAAGAACGCCAATAGTCAACACCTTGTTAAATTTGTTTGGCGTCGAAATGCTCTCCTCGGTCTCTCGGTGAACACAACTCTGCGACCGTTTACGTATACATCTTCACCAAATCAAGAAACATTGAAGATCACTTTCACGCAATGCGCTCAGTTGAATGTGGGTTTTGTATTTACTTTTACTTAACATATACCTTCTCGACTATGGCTAAGTTCCTACAGCGCTACTCTAAGCTGAACGCATGATTGAAGTGTCATCGCTGCATGTGATAACGTCGTTTTTAGGTGTGCAGGTGTGACTAGTGAATATCAGAGGGAAGTATATGCTATCGTGGTCTTGTATTCTTTCTGTCCGGCTTTTTTTGCTACCATGCGTTACGCTCCGTTCCTCTTTCTTTGTATTCCAATGCTTGTGGGAACTGAAAAGGTTCCTCCGCTTGACGCAAGAAATCCGGCCTTGTTGGATCAAACTTTGACATCAGAATTTGCCTTATGTCTGTGGCAGCGTGATAGACAATGTTGTTTAGAACGAAATAGTCTGAGTTTCCTTCGACTGCTTCCGCCACTGCTGACAGGTATAAGTAATGATCCGGCCAGGTGCGTCCACTGCTTTTCCGCGCCATAAACAATTACATTCCTTGTGCAGGCGTAATCTGTACGCGTAAAGTAGTTGTCATCTTATCCATTACGTACCATAATGCCGGTGTCTCACGCCACCCGTCTCTACTTGTCGATTGTAGTAGCTTTCTGCGGCTCCTCCTAGGTAGTGTCCCAGCAAATTGACCTTTACGTCCTCCCTCCACTGAAATTCGCCAGTCTGCCTCTTCAATGTTTATCTGCCGAAAAAACTTACTTCCCCAAGCGTGAAAAAAAACCGGAACCCAATCCACGATATGTTTCGGTTCCATCAAAAAGCTTAATCTTTAGAGTGCACTGCTTTGCACTTCGTGTCCTTACCAAAGGTACCTGTATGCTTCTTGACCTATCTTTTACATACCTTTCATCAAGACCTGCTGTTGGTCCCCCGGATTCATCACTTTTCCCATCCTGCTGTGAGTAAAGATGTCTGCCCCGGTATGGTTAAGCTCCCGAAAAATCTGCTCGCCACGCTGGCCCACCAGAAATGATCTCTTACCTTCTTGACTCCATTCCAGTGACGCCATGCTCATCTTCATGTCGACCTTGGGCGTGTGGTACTCCGTCCCCTCGTCGCTCTTCATTACTCGCATATCTTCAAGTTTTTGCAACCTATCCGTCAGTAACTCCAGCATTATCGCCACTTGCCCTAACTCGACATTTTCGAAACAATCTTAACCTTTGTTCGCTCGCGTCACCGCCCTCATTTGCGCTCATAACGTGTTGAATTTATCCTTGGTTTTTGTCATTAAGCTTCTTAGCGAATTATAATCCACCTAAATCCACTGCGCTATATTTGCACCTGCTAATTCAAACGTAACTCCAGCGCTCACTTAAACCACTAACCACCAGTAAAGAAGCGAGTGAAAACATTTGCAAAATGTATGCGAAAGATCTCCGAAAAAGATCTCCTATTCGAGGGGAGGAAAATGTAAAAGTGAATATTTAGATAGGACTAAAATATAGTTAACCTTCAAATATGTAATTGGATACTACCTTTTTCAACTTTTGGTCCAAGGCGCAACTCTTGCCTCTCGCTGTCCACTCGCTGCATTTTAACAATCGCTTTGAAGTTGATCCAGCGACCTTAACGCTGTATTTGGAGCGGAAAGAGAGAGGGGGAAACCACATGGCTGAGGTTGACGTCAACTTGGATACTTTCTTGCAAGTAGGTGTTGGCGCTGTGTATAAAAAGATACGATCGCCTTGGAAGCTCAATAAAAAAGAGTTGTTTGGTTCGAGGTTTACGCCCGGAGACGAAGACATCTAGGTGCTGGTGGAACTTCCAGAAGCTGTGGCATGTGTCCTCAAGGATTCACGAGTCATGGAGAATGAATGAGATCAAAGGCCCAAGGAGAAGCTAAAAGTGAATGCCAAGAACGTAGTGCTTAAAGAGACGGTGAAAATTTATTGGAACTGTTGATATGAATACTTCAGATTGGGATACCGTCGTCGATGTTCCGTTTCCTTCACTGTATAAAGCACCTGATCGTTTTGAGCTTGATGAGAAAGGTTGTTTTGGGGTACCATTACATAAGTGATATTTCAATGTAAACATCACCGTAA
>MIQA02023168.1:0-20253 GCA_001887855.2 Sclerospora graminicola | reverse complement strand
TCTTCTGCTTGTCGAGATTGATCGACTAAAGTCGGAGATGGAGACTCTCCGGACTTCTCACAATCGGTTGAAGACCGATTACAAGTCTCCCTTGGGAGACTTGAAGAAGCACGGCGTTCGCCGTGGCGATGCGTCTCGTCCGAAGCCGTAGACGATCGATACGGCTTGAGCCTCCAACGTAAACTGTAGGTGTAGGCCATGGCCGCGGGAATGTCTAGTGTATAGGCATTCCCCTCTACGCTTTGGACCTTGAAAGGTTCAATGAACTTAGGGAGCAACTTCCATGTAGGAAAGTTGCTTATTGCACGTGTAGGCAAATTAGTAGTTGATAACAATATTAATTCACCTTTTTGAAAGGAATTTGTGTTTTCCTTCCACTACTGTCTGGATTCTGCTCCTGCGTATCAAAAGAAGAATCAAGTGCATCGTTCACATAGCGTATTAAAGCTTGACGCTGTAATACGAATGCATCTACTGCTTTATTGGCAGTAGAAGGGTTGTTTTTATTGTCTGCAGCCATCGCTGCAGACATATATGCCGTGCAAGCAGCTTCAGTATCTTCGCAAGTTGCGGTTACAACTTGCGCATCGACTTGGTCAAAATTTGAGCGGGTCCCTCCTGCATTTAGAATTTGCGTACCGCAACGTAAAGCTGTGGTTCGTGGATGCCTTAAAGCATTCACTTAGAACGGTGTATGCTTTGTAGACGGATGCACAGAGTTATTGATCGCAAACTCGGTGAGTGTCAAACAGTCACTCCACTGCTCGAAGGCATGCGCGTATGAATGCAGCATGTCTCCGAGAACGCGGTTAACCCGTTTAGTTTACCCATCCGTTTTCGGATGGTCCGCAGTTAACATTATTGACTGCGAGCCCAACAAAGAGAACGTTTCTTGCCAGAAACGTCCTGTGAATCTCGGATCTCGATCTGAGATTTGTTTCCGGCATTTCGTGTAAACGGAATACCGTGTCAACGAATATCCGCGCCGTTTGCGCAGTGGTGACATTTGCTAACACTGCAGCAAGATGAACCATCTTGCTGAAGCTGTCCACAAATACCACAATTCCTGTTTTCCGAGTGTGATCAGTTGGAAGACCAAAGATGTATTCCACGAAATGACTTCAAACTCTATCAGAACTGGCAGAGATTGTGGGAGTCTGCGCAGAGTCAGAGCTGACGCGCTGGCATATATATCTGCGCAAGCGCGTACATACTTGCGTAACCATTTATATTGGTTACGCCAGTAGAAATTGCGTGCGAGAGAAGCATACGTCTTCTCTCGACCTTGATGCCCCGAAATCGGAGCATCATCAAACAATATATGATGTTTGAGATGATCGTCGTTTGGAACGACGATCCGGCTAACATCATCTTGGTCTGTGCTATAAAGCAACAGACAATCGTGCAATCGATAACGATGCACGCAAGTGCGAAGGAACTCTGAAAGTTCCTCGCGCTTCCGATCCGATTGATTACTTAAGTAATCAATCAGCAGACGAGTTTTCTCGTCCGTTTCGTACGCTTGACGTAGCTGTCATACGAGTGATGACGATAGAGCAGTGCAACGTATTGTGTTTGCACTGATTGCCTCCGTTACATACGGCTTCGTCTCGTAAACTTTCCCGGTTTGTATTCAACTGTAAAATTGTATTCAGCAAAGAATGACAGCCAACGTGCCATTCTTTGAGAGATGTGTGGTGAATTCACGGCTGTGCGTAACGACGCATGGTCACAAACGGTCTATCTCCTAAGAGATAGATCCGAACTTTGCCAGTGCATACTCATGGCAAGGAGTTCTTGTCATGCAGTGGTATTGGGCTCAGCTGGGCGCACCTGACGGGATGATAAAAGATCACACGATCACGGTCATCGTGATCGCGCTGAATGAAGGCACTGCCGATGGCGAAATCGCTCGCGTCGCAAACGACGTGAAAATGTCGTTCTTATCGGCTATAGCCAAGACAGGCGCTTCAGTCAAGCACCGCTTGACTGCATCAAATGCGTCTTGGCACTGGGTATCCTAGTGCCATGCGACATCTTTCTTCAGTAACCGAGAAAGAGGCCGAATAAGACAGGCATAATTGCACGAATATTTGTGCAAGTATGTCGCGAACCCAAGGAACTTTCGAAGTTCCTTGACGTTGTTTGGCGTAGGCCATTCAACGATCACCCTGATCTTTTCCGGATCAAGGCGCACTTCGTTCTTGTCCACAAAGCAGCCAAGAACGGGTTTCTCAGGTTCACCAAAGGTGTACTTCTTTAAATTCGCATAGAGCTTATGCTTACGCATAAGCTCTAACACCTGACGTAGATGTTCTTTGTGAACATCTACATCAGTTTTACCATGTTCAGCCTTACTGTGGATGAACACGTCGCCGAAGTAGCTCGGTGCGAATTCTCGCACCGGGCGCAATAGATGCATGACGCATCTATTGAAGGTGGCAGGGGCATTTCGAAGCCCCTGCGGCATCACAAGCAACTCCCAAAGCATACCGCTTGGGGTGCTGAGAGGGATATCCTTCTCACGCATGAGGATTTGGTAGAAACCATCTCTCAAATCGAGTGCACTGAAAACGGTGCTCCCGCTCATGCCATCTAAGATGACATCTTTCCGCGGTATCGGCGTCTGCGCCGGTACCGTGGCTGCGTTCAGCTAATTGAAAGCATGAACAATTCTCTACCCACCAGTGGATTTCTTCACGCAAAAGGTGGAACTGGAGTGCGGTGAGGTAGACTCTCGCACATGGCCCGCCTTATGTTGCGTTTCAAAGAGCTCGTCGATCCCTTTGACACGGCTACGCGGATATGGTCATTGCTGCGTGACAAGGTACTTCGTACCAGGCACGAGATCAATCTTGTGCCTAGTTCCCTTATCCTTATGGAGATCACAAGGTACTTCTTCTGGGAATATGTCAGCGTATTCCCAAAGTACCTCGTAGTACGGGGAAGTCGCCTTAAGCGACTCCCAGGTCTGCGCTTCAAAGCGCTGAACTTTGGTCTTTTCATTGAGAACGGGTTCGTTCCCAATGCCTTCTAATTGTAAAGTGGATATTCGTTCACGAATATCCACAACATCATCTGTTGCGACAATGACGCAGATCTGGTCGATCTGATCATTGCGCAAATTCTTCACGAACTTCTTCCAGCTCAAGGCTGGAAGGGCCATTACTTCTGAACTTATGTCCGGAGGGTTGTCAAGCGTGAGAGACTGGGTAGCTAATCCAGTCTCTGTCTGCGTCAAGACGTTGATTGTCTCGACGGACACAGCTGCGAGATCAGACGCACTCGTCTGATGTGTTGCCTGATCTGTTGCACGGTGATTATCACTCGTGCACAAAATTTTCTTCATGGTGACTACTGTTTACCATGGTGTTCATACATTCATGACTGCTCTCAGTCGTGAGTTTTTCGTCTTCGACACGGAAGTTATTTATATCCGTGACAGTTTCATTGTTTTCACGGTGGGTGTTTCCCACCGTGTATATTTCTCTATACCACGACCGTCATCGGTCGTAGTAACTTCAACACGTGGGTGTTTTTCACCCGTGTTGCACACGTTACCTACCCGCAACGACTATTCCGTTGCGTGTGCAAGTCCCTTTGGACTTTGCTCAGCGGTTGTACCATCCGCTAAACTAGTCGGATCAGACCTGGTGGTACCATCGCTACCCACCAGGCTGTCTGACTCTGCGGTTGTATCATTAAATACAGCCGGATTACTCACAGGGTGATCAGATCCTGTAAGACCACCGCAGTTGATCGACAGGTTAACCCAGTAGATCGTTGGTTGATGCTTGGACATCCCAAGATTACATCGAACTTGTAGTCAAGATCGAGGACGATGTATTCGTCCTCGAACAACAGTTCATCAAACTCGAAGCGTGTGCGAATCACTCGCTTTGGTATTGTCACGGTTGTACCCGTTGCTAACCGGACTGACAACATGCTTTGTGGAGAAAGAATCTTCACGAAATTCAACGACGTTAAAACCCCGGTATAACGAAATTGTTTGACGCTCCTGTGTCAAACAGAGCACACATGGGGACATCGTTTGCATGCGGCTTAACTTCCAGGGTGATGAGAGGTTTCCCTTCACCCTGCACCTTTTGACAGGACATAGTCCGGTCTGGACATAGTTCCGTCTGGGGCTATTATCTTCACATGCCCGATGTCGGCATGTGAGATAACTCGTCCAGTAGGGCGCCCCGTCACTACTGGTTGCTGAAGTTTTTTCATCAACAGAGGGTTTCCCCTGTTGATGTCGCTTACCAGCGGACTGTCCGGTCCGCTGACTGCGTGGCGTTGGCCGCGCCGCCATGCATTCATGGGCTAATGACCCATCTTCGCGCATCTATTGCAGCGAAGAAACTTCTTGTTTTTCGGTTGCCTCGGTGTCGAGGCAACTGCAACCAATTGGTCCATCGGTTCTGGACCTCTGCCCACGCTCTGGCGCGGGTTTTAGTATCTCGGAACGAAGTGTGAAATTCGTCTGTTTCAGAAATTGTAATGGTTAACATGCTGCACTGGTAACATGTTAAAGTCGAAAGGCTGTTGAACGTTTCGACTAACCCCAGCATGTGTTGACGCTGAACGCATGCTAAATTCCCCTCAGATGCTCTGATCTACTGCATCCCTCAGATTGTTTGACGGAACCCGATAAAGACTCTGTTGATGGGGATCGTCATTCAGTCCCTTCATAAAGCCAGTGACCTACATGGCAGGGGGCACCGGCTCGTATACTATATTTGATAACAAATATTGTATTTTCTGAGCGTACGCATGGAGGCTCCGCTTGCCCTGCTTGAGTTCCTTCGTGACAACACCCATTTCTGGAGCTTCGAAGTTGAGCTTCATCTCAGCTTTCACATCCTGATACGTCAGGAACGCAGAACCATCAGTGGCTCTGCGGCTCATAGCCCATGCCCTGGCGCGACCGCCTAGGCAAGTGGTCACGAAATAAGGTGGTGAACGTGGGTCCACAATCTTATGCGCAGAGAGGGTATCCTCCACCTCTTCGAACCATCTACGAAGGAGCTCACCCCCTTTGCCAGTAAAGGGCGGAATCCGCGCCTTTACCACTTCAACGCTCGCACTAGATGTTGGTGTTGTAGGTTGCGACCGTAACATTGCGGTACGCATCTGAGGATCGTTATACATCCTCTTGAAATGGGAAACCGTATCCAAGGCTTCCTCCGGGGTTTTATTTCGGAGGATGGAGATGATCTCGGGCCGTATGGTCCGGGATCATCTCCATTACCGTGTTCACAGTTCCCTGTGACCAGTTAGGGAAGTTTTCGCTAAAAACATCATGCGCGAGCAGTCGCTCGCGCTTACGATCGCTGGCAGTCGCCATGACAGCCGGCGGCTCTTAAACCTTCGTTCCGCTAGTTAAGAAGCAGAACATGTCAACAGTGTGTGTTCAGACGGACCACAAAGTGCTACCAGGTGTAACAGGCTAGCTGTTACTGGCTTACACTTTAAAATTGCAGTGAGGGAGCGTGCAATTGAATATGACCCAATGCAATTTGGTCCTCCTGAGTTTATTTAAAACAAACTTTAGGGTAGACTAATTAATTAGTTAATTTAGTCTCTTAATGTATATACCTAGGGCCAGGTGTCAACAAGAATGTAAGTTAAGAGTAAATACATTATGAGTGGTTTAGAGTTAATAACTATAATTAAATATCAACTAATTCTACAAACATGTTGTATAAAGCTGATCGAAATGATATCTTTATCATCAGATTACTTGTTAGATTTGATAATTATATCAGAATCTGTTCTCAAGATGGATTATAACAACTTATAATCCAATATCCGCATTTCAGACATTAAGTCTAAAGTAGAACTGTGATATTTCAACTTAAATTTCACTAATGTAATGGTACACCGTTACACTGGATATCACCGCGAGTCCCTAGTGGGCGAAAAGACCTTAACTTGTCAAATTCGTTGAAGATGTTGTGTCGGGTGCATTGGTGGAAGGCATATCACTCCAATGCTGCTGAAGATGGAAGGATGTGATGGTCGACTTGGGTTGGGGGAGTTCGAGGTCGACATTAAAGAAGAAAGTTACTCCCCTAGAGGCTCTGGCTGGGCCGGATTACGGTACTGTACCAGAATCGGTAATACTCACCGTGGTACCGGCCACTATGCCCCAACAGGAGCCGGATCGGATTATGGTGTAAGTTCACCATAGACCGTGGTAGGATCATGTTTTTGACCATGATCCTAACAAACAAATGCATATTATGGGTATCAAAGAAAAAAATTAGAAAGAAGAATCGGAAGTCGGATACAACCGGAGTGGGAAGTTGGCCGGATCAGGATCAAGTAACGATCCGGGCTTCTCACCCCCAAAAAAAGATCGGATTGGCAGGAATCGGATTATCCAACCCGCAAAGATAGGCCTCGTTTCAAAGAAGAAAAAAATGTACGGCCATCACAGAAGGTTACGGATACTGATCTGGAGAGTGCCCGCCATCTTCACGAGTTGGGGCAGTTCTTGCGGACGGATAAGGTCCTGACGATAACATGGCCAAAAAGCCTAGGCGGATTAAACGGTCCTGTCTCTTCCTCAGCCCTCTCAGACGGCCACGTGTCCCTTATTAGATGACTATTCGATCAACTTAAACAAGCCGGCATGAACACCGGCGTGTTCGATCCGAACCAGTTGTTCGATCTGAAGACAGGCAGGTTGAAGGAGGCATCCAATGCACTGTACGACCGCTTGGTACCGCTAGTGGGCTGTTCTTCGTCAAAGAAGAAGACAGCAACAAACTGGACTGGCGCCGTCCTCGAGGCCGCCGGCAGCAAGCAGACCGGCCAGAATACACTCGGGTTCTTCTCAGTACGAGTCTGCCCCTTCAGCAGCGGATTCAACCGACTCATCGGTAGGTATTACCCGTATGACACTTGACCCAAGGGGAGTAGCGCGTGTCGCGACGGCCATGGGATTTGGAGGATATGAAGATCCGGATACGCCCGAGCGGAAGAAAGCCAGTCAGTACAGCGTACACACCCGGACGGCGATGGCGGACCCAGAGCCGAAGGACGAAGACGCAGGTGGGCGGATTAAGAAGGAATGTCGATCTGGCAGTCCGGCCTCCCCCCAAGTCGCCCCGCGAGTAGACCCTCTGGCGAGCCCTCAAGTGCTGGATCACCTTCATAACATTTTTTCGGCGATGATGGAGCGATACCTGGAGGAACAGCGTCGGCTGGGTGCCAGCCGCGGCAGTCCGGGGTCACCGGACCAGCCGGCTCGTCGTGGGAGTCGTGCGCCCGAGCCAGTCTAGTACTATGCGAGGGTGCCGACTGACGAAGACATGGAGTTAGTGCAGTTCAAGCAGATTGAGCCCCGTGCCGTCCCGCCAAGCCGCCAGACAAGTCGCCGAACCGGACGGCGGTCAACGAATAGGAAGCTGTCTCTTAGCGACGTGGATATGGAATCCGTCAAGTCGGCCAGGTACCACTATGATCCGGATGGCCTGGACCTGGGGAAGGCTCGCCGATCCAATGTGGCCTCAGCCCAAGCGTTCGATTACAAGGGTGCGGATGTCAGCCACGTACGAGTTAAAGGATTTCACTGGATGGGACGTGGACGATGACCAAGCCCGAGGATGGCTGAGCAAGACGAAGTCGGCATTTCCCAGAGACCGGACGCCGGGCTATGAGAAGTGCCTGATCTTCGGAGACTTAATGAAGGGTCCGAAAAAAAACTGGATTAAACAGCCCAGCCGTGAAGTCCGAGATGAGTGGAAGGAACTAGTTGAAGCTTACGGAGAGCAATACTGCGGATCGGGAATGTCAGTAGCGCGCCAATATATCCAAGCCAAGAAGCGGGCGGACTAGACCCCTCTGGATTCCTCCATTGCCTAAATGTAGCTGGCATGAGGGCATATATACTGGTTAAAGAAGATGCCAGCCGGTTGGAAGCCGCTCGGGAATATGTGGAACATTTTATCAGCACGTTGGATGATCGGGAGCTGGCGGACCAGCTGGGGTTACTGCGATTGAAGGATACCACGGAGGTAGAACTAACGCTACGCACTTACCAAAGAGCGAAGAAGCGAGGCCCCAAAGCAGCAGTTGGAACCGGCCGGTTCAAGTCACGTTTTAACCCGGATCAAGGAAGCAGGCCGCCATCCACCAGGACGGCCCGAGCCGTCCGCATGTTTGCCCGAGAGTCGGATGCGACTAGTTCGGAAGAGGAGTACCAGTGGTCCGGCGAATCTGAGGAGGAGCAGTACTGGTACCTGTTCTCGGTGGAAGCCAGTCAATCATCCAGACTGCCAGCTGGGTCCAGCCAACAGAAGGGTTTTCCGGCTTGAACTGACCAGGATTACCCCAGACAGAAGTGTACTCACTGTAGGTCCAACAAGCATGACGACCGGAGCTGCTGGAAACGGCTGACCTGTAAAAATGCGAAAGGAAGAGACATTGTGGTGGAGCCGATTTCCAAATCCATGACCGAAGTCTTGGGCGGAATCCGAATACCCACTGGCCCGGACGACCAACTATCGGAGGGGGTACTCCGTTGATCCTGATCGCCATCAGAATCAGATGAATCACCATTATGATGACTGATCTGATCTTCCCGGTCATCTGACCGGTCGTCATGTGCGATAGGATCCATATTCAACTTCATCTCACCTTGTGTACCCGTTGATCGGGGTGGTTACACTCACTCAGGTGGACTCAGTGACGAAAACGATGATCTTGATCAGGTCGGAGGGGATGACCTTCTCGAGAGGGGGTTGTCCTCGGGTGGAAATCTTCACCGGAAAACGGGTTGGGGTTGACACTTATTCAGTATCTAGGCACTGATCAGGAAAGTTCGTCTGATCAGGCCAGCCAATGAGAGAGAGATATAACGAAACCAAGAATATGCGATCAATCCACGATCTTCCACAGTAATCCACAAACGTTATCTCCACAAAACCTTTACCAATAGTATTAACGTGTTCCATACACGTGCGCGTTGAGGGTGAGGTTCGATCACTTAAAACAAACCCGTCGGGGGTCTTCCGGTAAGCCAAAATGCGTCTAAGCGCGTCTTAACCGGGAATTAGTTGAGCAACAGGGAACTAATCAACCCTGTGCTCCCAATGACCGCAACACGTGGCGGAGCGACTCTTTGCTTTAGGGGGAAAATCAAAACCTGTTATTATATATGCAATGTCCTATACCTGTGTACCATACATCAACTCATGCCTGACCTTTACTTCGAACCTATTTACTTCGTCGCACGGTTGCGTAACACCCTCTTGCCCATCCTGGCTGCACCTTCAAGCTGACCTGTACCGACTCTGCCTGATCACGACCCGACTCTTCAAAAGATCTTCGACCCATCCTGATCTTCAACAAACGACCTTGAAAACACTTGAGACCTGCCCTTCAGCACTTGTTCACTTCGTATATAGTCCAACCAAACCGAGAACTTACTTGCCCTTGCATATCAACGCTGATCAGAGGCTGATCAGCCCTGATCACGATCGGCATAGTGATCAAGCGAGTGATCAGGTGGTGATCGGGCCGATCAGCCCTTGATCACCTCGGGAACGCTCTGGGTCATCATCATCAATACTCAATTCATCTTCTAGGCCATACTTCCGACCTTTATACCCCGTCAGGACAACCATAGAACACCGATCTCGACTGATCAGGCCTTGCCACGTCATCTTCGGACCAACCAAAGGTTCTCATTACTCGCACAACCTGTCACTCCACATGCCCGATCTTCATTCCTCATCTGATCTTCATTGCTCGGGCATGACAGGCCAATCAGGCACCAATCAACGGCCATGTGTGGTCCACTTCAGTCCCAATATTTTTCGATCGCTTCACCACAGCCGCCCCTGAGACTAACTGTAGCCGCACAACGACTGCAGTTCGACTCACTCACTTTTGAACTTCCTCTCTGGTGATCACCATGGCCGACGCAAGCCAATCTCCTCTTCCCTCTTCATCTTCTTCGGCTGCCCGCCCGATCGCTTCTTCGTCCTCCGTCTCCAGCTCGGCTACCCCTGCGATCGCCCCGATCACGACTTCTACGCCGATCACGACCAGCCTCATCCGTCCGACAACTGCTCTCGCTTCATATCGACCGTCTTGGAGTCTTCCTGCTCGGCCTCCATCAGATCGCCCTCTCCGTTCCTTGGAGCAGCTCGCTCGCCTGATAGATGGATCGGGTCCATTCACGTTGGGGCCCGTGGAGGCTTGTCGGCTTCGATCGGAACTCCGAAGTGCAATTCCCGAGTTGGTTTCTCTGTACGATACCAACCGGGCACTTACGGCTGAGTTATCCGATCGTCGGATCGCGGCTGACACCTCGGCACGTGATTCCGCTGTTCTGGCTGCCCAGCTGTCGGCTCTCCGGCTAGATCATGACCGGCTTGGCAAAGATCATGACCGGCTTGACCAAGACCTGCGGGACCTGACTGATCGCTTTCAGGGTGTGACGATGGAGCGTGATCAGTTGTCGGCTGACCTCGCTGCTCTGCGACTTTCTAAGCCTTCGGACACCGTCGCCTCCTTACAGTCGCTGATCGACTCGCTGACTATCACCATTCGTGATCAGGGTACGTTCATCTCATTCACTTCTTTTGTAGTCCGTATTTGACTCTCCATGTTTATTTCCAGATGAACGTATTGAGGCAATGAAGAGTTCGATGGTCGAGATGGTAGATCATCTGCAACGCATCGATGATCACCGTCTCGACCGTGATCAGCTTCTGCACGACAAGATCCGCACTGCCGAGGATGTAGAGCGTCGGGAGATTGAGGCTCGTTATTCGGATGAGCAGGTCCAGCTCTTGACCAAACAGCTTTCTGATTCTCGCATCGGCCGCACCGATATACAGAAGAGGTTGTGCGAGAGTCGGAAAGTGGCTGAAAATTGCCGGCACGAACTTAATCTCGCTCGGGTCAAACTTGAAACCCTAGAGCTTGATGATCGCGCCTGGCTTCAACATAACGCTGACCTGAAAAATCTCGCGGTGCAGACCATGGATAGGTGGACCAAACCAGACACCGGTTCAGGGTCAGTTCGGACGGCCTTGCAGCGGCTTCCTGGGTTGATCAGCTCGTTTACTCCATCTGGCACACCGCCACAGTCGCCAGCGTTTGCCCCGCCTTCGCCCGCGTCCTCGGTCGCTTCTTTGCCTGTTCGTAGTGCTGATCAGCCCGTGATCAGCACTTCAAAAGCTCCTGCGTCATTTCAATCTCGTTCACCGGCGACTCCAAGATCAGCGCCTTCGGCCTCGAGTTCTGGGAAGCGTAAGCAGACCAGCTCGTCGAAGCAAAAGATGATTCCCGCCAAGCGATCACGTCTTGTGATCGACTCGGATGACGAATCAACTGATTTGGACGAGAGGACGTTGTCTGTTCTGTCCCGATCACGCAGCACTGATCGCCGTACGCAAGTACCAAGTTATTCCGGCGTGAATTCGCTGGCCCAGGCCGTTACTTTGCTGGAGTCAGATGACGACGATGACGATGATCTCGAGGAGGAACAATCGGCTCAAGCTGATCCTGACATTCCTCCGACGGCCACTGGGGCAGCGATCGCCCCGCCACCCAATTTTACGGGCGTCTTCATCCCCGCGGATCGATCGTCGATCGGAGAAAACGACTACAACTACGATCCGAACCAACCGTTCATGGATCTGTATGTCGTTATGCAGGGGAAGCCGACTTCCGCTCGCATGGCGTGTCAGACGTGTTCCTGTTCCCTGGTGTCCTGCATTTAACTGTTCGTCGAGCGGGATCGCGAGGACTCAAGGCTGACGGCGGGGATTGGTATCCCGGTTATGGGCACATAACTCCGGTCGCCACACTGCGTGATTGCTTGCTCTGGACCGATCAGCATGAGCCTTGGCGAAACCAGTTCCGATCGAGTCCCATGGATCATCCAGGGTACAAGATTTCTCGCCTGCGCACTAAATATGGCCTGTGATCGTCGTGATAACCAACTTTTATTTCGTTTTCCATAATCACTTAATATATCACGACATTTCTTGATGATCTTCTAGTTCCACTTTCGTATATCTTGTTCATGTCTCATTGTCACTTCCATCTTGTAGGTCGATCGCTCTCATGTGTACAGGTATAATTCTTGAGTAATATATATATGTATATGCATCCGTTTCTTCCAAACCAGTCCAACCGCCCTGATCTCCACTTGCCCGATCTTCATATTTGCTGATCAGTCACAATGTGTCAACCCAGGCTATTGAGATTCCTGGTTACCCTCTTCGTGGGTTTGCATCACCTCAAAACGATTCCTTCTCACCCGATCACGTTCGAATTCTCTCAATAACGCTCCACAGTTCAGATCACGCTCATCTATCCACTCGGGATCGTCATAACCCCTCCAACGAACCAAATATTCACGGTGGGTCCGGCCAAAACGGGTCTTCTTGCCTGATCGGGTATCCAAAACCCTCTCCACCTCGAATTCGTTCGGGTCCAACGCTCTTTCCCAACTATCTTCGGGTAAGAGAGCCTCGTCAAAATCAAACCTTGGCTGATCATCCCATGACAGCCTAGTTTTAGGCCGATCAGGGTATTCTCGGACCAGTTTCAACTTCGACAAGTGAACAATCGGGAAAATTCCATAATTAGTACCCGCGGTAATCAGCCGAGCGGCATGATCACCGATTAGTTCGGCTACACGGAACGGTCCATGCCACAGATGTGCTAACTTCTTGGCATATCCTTCTTTCACGCGATCCAAGTAAAGCCAAACTCTTGATCCTGGCCCGATATTATGCGAATCGGCCTGATCATTGTTCCGATCAGCTCTTTCTTGGATGGCCCTTCGCAACCGCTCGTTGACTTGTTCCCGCGCATGTTGGTAGTGACGTTGGAGTCCCATACGCCATCGACGAGCTTCGCGATCTCGACCTCGTGTGCAACCAACAGGGATCACCGACTCGATGGTAGATCGGGGGTCCCAACCATATGCCAGATAGAATGGGGTATCTCCCCTGATCCGATCAAACGAGGAATTCAATGCAAACACCAGTCTCTCTGCATATTCGTCCCAATCTTGTTGCGCGGAGTCTGCGACATACATCTTGATAGCCCTGGTCAACGTTTGTACCATCCGTTCGGCTTTACCATTCGCCTGTGGACGGTACGCCATGGTCGCGCTCTGTTTCTGGCCAAGCATCTGATTAAAAGATCGGAACACTTCGGCCATAAAACCTGGTTCACGATCATGTCTGATCACTTCACTGGCTCCAACCGTCGAAACACACATTCTTCGTAACTGCAAGCGACTTGTTGAGCTGTTCGTGTAGATCCCGCTTTCGCGATCACCAATCCCGTGAACAGATCAGTCCAGATCAGCAACTCGGTATTGCCTTTGAACGATTTTGGGAGGGACGGTATGTGATCCATCGCGATCACTTGGAAAGGGTAGGTCGCCTGGATATTTCCAGGTGATCTCCCCCGGATGTTTGGCATCCCTTTTCCAGTTTCGCAATCCGTACATGTTCCAACAAACTTTTGTATACTTCGATATAATCCTCTCCAATGGAAATGTTTACGGATCCTGTGGTACGTTCGTCCTACGCCCTGGTGGCCACCCTCCAAACTAACATGATAATGGTGTAAGATATCAGCTTGTAAGGTCTCCGGGATCACGAGTCTGGCCGATCGGTCCAAATCCGCATCGGCCTGATCAGCTTGTACATAGTAAAACAATAGATCATTTTCGTCGATCTCGTAGTTAGACGCGATCTTGGCACAATCTTTTGCCTCACTCTGGCTCAGCTTCTCCAGATCGCCCTTTAGAAACGCCTTCAAGTCACCGATCCATTTTTTTTCGTCTTGAGCCTTGAGAATTCTTTCGATCCGCATCTCTTGTACTATTTCCTCTGTCAGGCTTTCGCGAGAGGGTGATCTGTTGGGTGGTGATCTGGTTCGTGATCTCGTCGTGATCAAGATCTGGGCTGCTTCCTTTTCATTTTCCACACGGATCAGCTCCGGCAGCCTATTGATCTCCACCAGTTCTTCCAACAGCGCTTGATCAGTGGTTATCGATCCGGCCTGATCACGCATAGCCATAGTTGCTAAGTGATCTGCACTCCGATTCCAATCACGTTTCACATGCAAAAGATCATGTCTTGGCCATCCACGTAAAGCTTTCATAACGCGATCGTTCAGTAGTTTCAGACGCGGTGCTTTACAGTCGATCTCTCCAGTGATCTGCCGAATTACCAGGTTTGAATCTCCGCATATGATTATTCTTCCGATCTTTTGCTCTTGCAAGAGATCCAAACCTAGCAGCAGACCACGGTATTTGGCCTCATTGACCGTGATACCTGGAGTATAATCTGAACCGGCTGATATAACAGTCCATTCTGGCAGTTTCCATAGCAACGCGCTATACGCCCCTACACCTTTCTTCACACTCGCTGATCCGTCGAAGCTTACAACGATCAGATCTTCTTCTGAGCCGACGATCGGTGGGGGTATAGTGATCGATTCACGGGGTTGCTTTCGAGGAGCGACCTCGATCAGGGCTTCATCGACTTCTGATCGGGGCGTGATGCTGGCTGCCAGCGTCCCAAGAATTTTTTCTTCGCCCTTGGTGCACTTAATGATCTCCAAAGTCCACTGAGATAACACCGCTGCCCATCGCCCCAGTCTTCCGTCTAAACCATTTGCGGATAGTAACCACGCCAGACTAGATCGTTTGGATAATACCTTGATTGATCTAGTTACCAGCATAGAATAGCAAACATCCAACACACGTAATAACGCTTGCACTTCCTTATCCACAATGCCATAGTTAACTTCATTCGGTTTCAATGTTCGGCTTGTGAACGTCACCGGGCAATAAACCCCATCGTGATCTTGGACCAGTGCGGCCGATATTGCCCATTTACTAGCATATAAGATCACCACAGGAATCTTCTCCGGATCGAAGTGTTTCAGTATCGGCGTCGAGATCATCTTCGCCTTTAACATACTGAAGGCTACCATAGCTCGATTCATGTGGTCTTCTGACCCTGGCATAGTTCGATCAGTTGGTGATCCAGTCTCTAGATTTGTTTCGATAGCTTCAACCTCGTGATCAGTCTCAATTGGTGATCCTCCCATCCGATCACGTTCTCTTAGGCCATGATAATCAACTTCCTTCAATTCATAAAGTATAGCGGCGTAGATCGAGAAGTCCTCGATAAATCTGCTATAATAATTCAGTGATCCGAGGAAGGATTGCATGGCTTTCAACGATCGGGGGAAAGGTAAGTTGCTGAGAGCGGCTAGATCTTTCGGATTTGCTTCCAACCCTTGGATCGATACGTTATGGCCGAGGTAAGCGACCTTGGGCTGACCCCAGAAACTCTTGACCACACTGATCGACAAATTCCAACGCTCGCAGGTATCTAAGAGTCGTTCGACTTTATCGCATAGCATATCCCAGGATGTTGCCGTGACCAAGATATCATCTATATATGATCGCCTTCCCAATACTGATCGGCCCTGATCTTGGTCTGGCTCACCTTCCGTAAACACATCATGCAGATCGGTGGCTTCTCGATCAGCACTGATCTGGAAATACCCATAGAGAGCATTGTCGATCAGCCTCTGGTAGATCTGTGGGGCATTCTTTAATCCAAACGGCATCCGATTCCATTCAAAAAGCCCAAAAGGTGTAACGAAAGCCGAGATCTCTCGAGCGCGATCAGTCATCGAAACCACCAGAAACCACTAGCCATATCCAACGAACAAAACCATAAAACTTTATCCAGATCTTCTAATAAGTCATTGATCAGGGGCATCGGGTAGACCATCAACTTTGTGAGGCGATTCACCATTCTGTAGTCGATACACAATCGAATATCAACCCCATTCTTCTTAATCACAATCACGATCGGTGATGCCCACTGCGATGTTGATGGTCGGATGATCTTTGTACTCAGCAAACCCTTGATCAAATCGGATAACTTTTCCCGGTATTGAGGTGCAACTTTACGACAACGCTGAGCGATCGGCCTCGCATTTCCCACGTCTATATCACAAACAGCTCCGAATGCGGCTGGGGGTAGGGCATTACCTTTCCCCATCAGTAAGTGACGCCTCTTCCAGATGATCTTCTTTAGCCGATCGATCTGCTCGGGCGTATTCACCTCGGTATCACCGACTTGTAAATCTTCCATGGTGACTTCTGGCATATTTGGCGATACTTCTGGTAACACAGCCATCTGCTTCTCGATACCTTCAATATACTGATCGCCACCTTCGTGTATACACACCTGCTCGTCCACCTGATCTACCTCTTTCTGATCGGCATCATCTTGGATCGCCCCTTGTACGTCACTCGACCGATGGTTTACTTCGGATTCAACCTCCTCTTCTTCCTCATGATCATGCTCGGGCTATTCACTGTCCTTTCCGCTAACTGGGTCCGTTGTTTTCGGTGAGCCGGGCCTAATTATACTCGATATCTGTGGACCTTCTTTGACCCGACCTTCCCCTGTCGCTTCGATCGATGGCCTCCTGATCAGCAGCTTGGTCGGCGTAGAATACTCCGGCTTCTCGACCATAGGTGAGGTATCTTCATCCACTAAGTCTTCGTCACTGATCACGTCCGTGGTGGCTTGATAAGCCAGATTCTGCCATTCAATGTATCTTCGTGATCCCACTGAAACATATCCGATCTGTCGGGGTACTTTCCCTTCAGGTAACCACATCCCTAAGATCATGTCTTCATGGATGATCAGCGGCTGATCGGATATATTTGTGACTCTGATGTAGCTTGATCGGCCGATACCTTTAACGAACGTTGGTACCCAACGTTCGCCACGGGTCAGCCACAATTTCTGCTGCCGATCACTCGACCGAATCATGACATCGACTGATCGGGACATCCCAATGTTCTCGTACTGGCCCATCTTTAACATCCGTACATGAGTACCATACAAAGGGCGTCGGCCAGATAACTGAATCTGCACTTCATCCGGCAGAGTCAGGGTTCCATGAGATAGGTCAAGTCGTATACCGGCGGGTACCATAAAATCCATCCCCAATATCGCGTCCTGACCGGCTAGCCGGCCAACCCAAGCGTTAAAATAGTAGACTAGGGATCCTGCCAGGGTGATCTTCACACGTGATCGTCCTTCCGTCATATATGAACTCTCGCCAATCCCAACACATTCTTGCCTCTGGGTACTGTCTATACGACATCCCACCTTACGAGCAAAGGCGGAGTCGATGATCGAGACTTCCGCCCCAGAGTCAAATAGAATAGTGGCTTTCTCATTGTTGACCTTTCCATTAGCTTTAGCCTGTTTAAACCACTTGTCGGGAGAGTGATACTTCCAGTATCCACGGGATTCACCGGGCAGTAGATCCAACTCCATGATCACGTCCGATCGGGAATATTCATCCACTCTGAGACTGTAGATCGGACACCGATCGATGCAATTTGAATTAGAACATGTATTGCCGGTTATCTTCTTTTCCTCAAACTTATCTCCGCTACCGACATATGCATAAATGCAGAACATAGATCGCTCAGCTCGAACCAGATTCCAACCTGGCGAGCGATCTAGTTTAACATCTTCTCAACATCTGGTGGGAGCATACCAGCATGTTTAGTCGGCACATACCACTTGCGCATCAGATTAAAGAATTCCTCGATAGGGCAGGCGCCGGCGTCATGAAGCTTCCCACAGGTCTTGCACACGAAAAAACAGTGATCAGAAGGGTGACCTTTACGATCACATTTTCCACACGTAATTCTTTTCCAACAATCACGATCTCCATGTTTGGTCGACCCACAATGCACACATTTCTTACGAGATTGGTCCTGATCAGGTTGAATACCACCAGGTTTCCGTCCGTCCACACCATTAGTCGATGATCTCGGGCGATACATTGGTTCCGTCGTAAATACATGACGGTACTGTTCCTCGTCCGAGCTCAGACTCGACTGACCACTTTCTTCTTCAGAGCTTGAACTGTCTGATTCCTTCGCGGTCATTCGAATCGCTCTGGCTGGTCGGGCTGCCGGTATCTTGCCTTGATCAGGGTGTGGCTTGGACCGGTACCGGTTCGATCCTACCTCGACCTTGGGCTGTCGGCTCTTGGCCCGTTGCAGCGTCCTTAGAGTCAGTTCCAGTTGTTCTGAGTCCTTTATACGGAGCAGGGTTAGCTGATCAGCCAGATCGCGATTGTCCAGAGTCCCAATGAAGTGTTCGACATGTTCACGGGCTATGTCCGGGTGTCGTGGGTCCTTGATCGGCATTTTCGCGCGTAGACCAGCAACATTCAACCGATGTAAGTACTCGATCGGCGTCTCGTCGGATCTTTTCTTCATGTGGTAGTACTGTCTAGCGACAGACACCCCCGAATTGCAATATTGTTCTTCAAACTCTTCACACAAACGAGGCCACTTCAGACGCACTTCTCGACTTAGCTGTTTAAGCCAGTTCTTGGCCGGACCTTTCATTAGATCAGCGAAGATCAGGCATCTTTCAGCTTCTGGTGTTTTGTCCCTCAGAAAAGCTGACTTAGTCCGGCTTAACCAAGCTCTGGCCTGATCGTCATCCATATCTTTTCCGGTGAAATCTTTCAATTTCGAGATCGCAGACATTCGTACTCGGGTGATCGTTCCTGATTCACTGTCAAATGCCTGCGCGGAGGCCATGTTCGCTCTACGAGCATCTCAATGTCCAGATCATCTGGATCAAAATGTTGACTGATCTCGCCTTCTGACTTCATGTCCACATCACTCCGTGGGGGTGATCGGTGAAATCGGTCTTGGTGATCGGCCTGGCATATCGAACGAACAATTCCGGCTGATCGGACTGATTCCATCTCTACGTCCACGGGTCTCTTGACCGATTTCTCAGCGGACTGATTCATATTCGGTGCCGATCGCCATGGTTGTCCTTGTCCAGGTGTGTACTGAGGCAACCCATACTGATCACCCGCAAATCGGTTCATCATTGTCGCGAACATGGCTTTTAATTGCTCTGGGACCTCCGGCATGTTGGTTGACCGGTATTGGAGGTCGGATTGGCCTGTGGCACTTCCTGAGCATCTTCAAAACTATCATCCGATCCGACTCTACCAGGTTCAGGCTTTCTCTTCCTGTTCTGCGACTCGGTCTTGGGGTCGATCTGCTGGATCCCTTTCGGGCCCAACGTCATATGTGTGATCCCAACCGAGGAGTCGGTGGATGCCGCTCCAGATTGTGATGATGATTGATAGATCGACTCGATATCCATAGGATACTCGACCAACTGCGATCGGTGCGAAGGATCCGCGATCGGCGACTGAACCACTGGGTTCGCCCCTAGTAACGAGGCAAGATGATCATACAGGGTGATCATAGATTCTCTGATCGTCTCTTGATCCAGATCGAATAGCATGTTCGCGTCGAAAGCACCAGTAGTGAAGCCAACCTCGTCGATCTGCGCCAAGAGGTTTCTGATCAGATCAAGTTGACTGCCTGTGATCACCGGCCGGGTCGCTCGACCTTCCAGCTTCCCGATGATCTTAGGCTTAATGATCTTCATCACTTGGTTGGTAACCAGGAACTTGTGAAACTCCCGAAGATAGAACAGTCGTTCCACATCTTGGACAGTGGTCTTCTCGGCTGGTTCGATCTTCTCTTCGTCTTCCTCGAAGATCTTCGGTTTAGGTTTCACATATTTTTTTAGGTGGATCGCAATGATCCGCCCCCATGTTTTTTTCTGTCTTTTTCCATTTTCTTCTTATGCATAGGATCAAGGTTAACACCTCGATCCTTTCCTGGGTTATAGTCAACTTTACTATAACCCAGATCGGCCCCGATCGGGGCCATGTAGGGAGTTATTTCATCTTTAATCTCGACCTGGCACTCCACCAAACCAGGTCGATCATCGCTTCCTTTAGAAATGGACAGCATCGGAGGCGATACGCCTTCCTCCAATACACCCGAAAACGTTTCCTCCACTTTGATTTTCACATCTTTTTCATCATCAAAGGAATCACGGTGATATCCTGAGTCACCAAGTGATCCGGGCACGCGCACCATTGTGGTGGAGCCAATTTCCAAATCCATGACCGAAGTCTTGGGCGGAATCCGGATACCCACTGGCCCGGACGACCAACTATCGGAGGGGGTACTCCGTCGATCCTGATCAGCATCGGGATCAGATGAATCACCACTGTGGTGACTGATCTGATCCTCCCGGTCATCTGGCCGGTCTTCATGCTCGTCAGGATCTATGTTTAACTTCATCTTACCTT
>MIQA02023167.1:0-42346 GCA_001887855.2 Sclerospora graminicola | reverse complement strand
TTTTCAAATTTTTGTTTTTTTCTTTATTTCTTAAGATGGTGTTTATCCCTCATTTTCATGGAATACGAAACAACATTCCCATCGAGCGTATTGGATATACGAATCAATCGGTCGATGAAAAGACAAGGCCATTTTGAGAAAAATGGGTTGTTATCGTACTGCACTCGTCAAAAGGGTCAGACATGAACGTTCTTACCGTTTAAGGAATTGAGAATAGTGAGAACGTCTCGAAGGACGCCAGTAGCACTAGCAAAAGCACCAGAGCCAGAGCCTTTGAGGACCAATGGGTTTGGATATTGCATGGAAGAGAACCCGAACGCGATCTCATTGTCTTTGGTATAAAAAGTAGGGTGGTCTTCAGTGACAAGGCGTGGCTGAATCTTTGCTCGGATTGATGGAAGAGCTGCCAAATCGATCGAAGCAACATACCGAAGACGTTTGTTTTCTGCTCTTGCAGGCACGTAGTATTTTTCGGAAAAAGTCTCGTCGTACGCCTCGAGACCGACGACAATGTCGTCCACATTCATATTATCCGACCATACGATCCTGTCGAGTATACTCTTGGGAATCAGAGGCTCGATTTCAACGGCGCTTGGACTAATATGGACACCAAGAGCACGAGACAAGACGACAATTTTAGCAGCCATGTCGTGACCGGTAAAATCTTCCCGTGGATCACGTTCACAGTAGCCTTTACCAAGCACTAGTCTCACAGCTTGTGAAAGCTTTTTGCCTTTCATCACTTCGTTCGTCACAAAGTTCATGGATCCACTCAAAGAAGTTTCAATTCCAAGGACACGGTCCCCTGTACGCAAGATATTCCCCAAAGTATCAACGACAGGCAAACTGGCCCCAATAGTAGACGTGTACATGAAAAATGTACGACCAACGTTACTGCGCGTTGTTGCGACACTTTCACGAGATGAAGTCGGTGGAAGACGATATACGGAGCGTGCATTGGATGCAACAACGTGGATGCCACGCTCAATGCAGGCCAAGTATAGATCTTGTGTATTGGCTTGCCCAGAGCAATCAATGAGGATTGGAATGGCTAAATCCTGCAACTGATCAAGCTGTTCAAGCGTAGGAGCACCAGATGATGGCGTTGATGATGATGACGTTAAAGTTGACGCCGATACAACAGTGCTTCTGCTTGTGCACCCTTCGAGCTGTGAAAGTATTTCTTCAAATGCAAAACCTTTGGGATTAAAGACGAAATCGAAGCCATTGGAGCTAAACCCAACAATATTTACACGAGCTTTGTGTTGATAACGGTAAAGCTCCTGCTGCTTTTGAAGCTGAAGGACCACATCGAACGTTATAGGGTTGCACCCCAACAAGACAATGTTCGTCACGAGATAATCCACGTTAAAAGCATCGTGCACGCGACGCACAGCAACCTTTGTGTCCTCACCACGAATGACACAACTAAGTGACCGTGAACTAGTCCCTTGACCGACAGCTAACACTTCGATACCAGCGTCAGCAAGAGCGCCGAAAAATTTGGTTTGGTTATAAGGGACTTTCGACATTTCTTCCGCCACGACAGAAAGCATCGTCACAGGAGACTCGGCATTGACAAGATCAACTTCATGAGACTCAATCTCAGACCGTAGCTCAGTATTGATGGCTGAGCATGCCAGATTTTCCGTGCTTCGAGGGACTACGACACTGATCGCCTGTCCGTGAGCGCCTCGGATCGATAGCCACACTGGAATCTTCAATTCTTCGAGTACTTTTGTCACACGAGCCCCAATGTTTTCTTGCTGATGCGACTGATTACTACCATCTTGTAAAATGCGTGTGCGAGCTTCAATTATCGTCAAGTTCTCCCAAGGACGTTGTGCACGTTTCCCGTAAACCTGAGCGACCGACACCGCTAATGTATGTTCCATGGCCATTTGGGTCCATCGTATTACGAATGAGCATTGTCACGTCACTTTTAATGAGCGGTACCATTGTCCGTGCGTGGAACATGCGTGTACCATAGACTGCAAGCTCCAATGCTTCGTGATGATTCAAGTGTGATAATGCTACGGCACGGTCTACAATCGTTGGATCCGCAGTCATGACCCCCGAAATGTCCGTATTAATGAGTACATAGTCTGCGTCAAGTGAAGCTCCTACAAGTGTAGCAGTATAATCGGATCCATTCCGTCCGAGTGTTGTTGTACGACCACTTCGCGAACGTGCAATAAAGCCTGTGATTACTGGTAATGTATTGGGCTTCCATTGTTTCGATAGGTTTTGTAGCTTGTCCTTCGACTCTTCAAAATATACTTTAGCACAACCATAGGTAGTATCTGTTGTTAACCAATCTCTCGCATCAAGAGGAAATGCTGAAAGTCCTGCTTTCGTTAACAGTTTTGCGACAATTGTAGCACTAATTCGTTCACCGAATGACAGGACCGTGTCTGTTGCTGCAGGTGTATGCTCCTGCAATAAACAAATACCATACAACAGCTCTCGTAAAGGTTTAAAATGTTCAATAATCATATCGCTCATATCTTCAAAATTGTCAACTTGCAGCTCTTTTTGGGTCTCGTGAGCATTTCGAAAAGTCAACAATTGCAGCCTGTCGACAACTTTGAGTGCATTCTTATCGTCTCCTTTCCCCGCAAACGCCACAGCTTCCAGCAAGTAATCGGTGTAATCCATTTGAGGAACTAAATAGCAAGCACGGTCCGGCGTTCCTTCCTGATAATATTCACGAGACTACAAAGTCTATTTGGGCTACCAACCGATGTACCTCCAAATTTGTAGACGTTACGTTTCCCATTGCAGTGATCCAAGTGACAGAATTTTGTATCATTCAAAAGGGAAAAGTGATCAGAGGTGAGAGATAAAGAACTCTCGCGGGGCCACTGAGCTCCGATAAGTGTCGATGGTGACGTACAGTCCATTTTGGTTTTGCCTGTTACAAAATGATTGGTGTTTGCACGAGCGATATGGTACCAGTCAGTACCGGTATTCAATTCTGTGGTTCCTGACAGCAATATTTTTTATTGATATTTTGCAGATTTTGGTTAAATTACTTACGAAGCCACCTATAATTAATTTATATAATTTTCTTATATTACAGACATAAAATCTGCGAAAAAATATAATGCAAGCGCTGATTGCCCTGCAGGTAGTCAGTAATGCACCAACATCAGGAAGCACATAAGGATTACGGTATTCAAGTCTTTGGTTCTGATCTTGAACTCTGTACATATAGCGTATTGTGCAACAGGCTCAGTCTCGAAATCATCAAGGGTGTGTTTGATGAGAGCAGAATAGCCTTTTTCTTTCGAAAGAATGCCTCATCAGAAATCAAACAAACTTTGTCTATTCAGCTCGAAACAGCTATTTTCAGAATGTAAGGAAAATACTCTCTCCGTGAATGGCTATTTCAATCCCAAAGGGATATGCCACTGAAAAACCGCAAAACAAAATTAAACCAGGTTAGAAGCGCGCGCGGGTAAAGCAGAGTGATAGGAAACAAAGCTGTCCACAGCGTTGGCAGCGAGAAGATGTCTTCTTGGACGAGCGTGATGGAACGGTTCTTGATCGTGTGTGTACTTGCCACAAGGGCCGACCCAGAAATGTTCACTGGTAATGGCATCAAGACGAAGACGTGAAAGAAAATCCAGGAGATGTCGGGGGGGGCGCTTAAAGGCGGTCTTCAAGGGCAACGGTAGGTGCTCCAAAACACTCTACAGGATCTTTGTTCTAATGGGGTAATCGCCCGCAATGTAGGCCGATGCCAACATAAGTACGGACGGGTTATGGGAAGGTACGATAAAACGTCGAACTGTCGAGCAAAAGTGGTGTTGCTGTTAATCATGTGACTGGCAAGGTCGCATTCGATGGCTGTGGATGGGGCGATTTAATTGTGGCTGCTGACAAACCGGGAAAGACGAACTTTCGCTCGATCCGCAAGCAATGGTTCGAGCATGTTAAGGTGTGTGATCTACTTAAGGGAGGAAAGGTGCAAATGGCGACTCTCTCTCATCTTTATTAGACAGCATGGCAGACAAGGATGGCGAAGTAAAGATTGAAGCTGTACAGAGAAGCATCAGACACAAGCTCAAAGCATCGCCTCGAACAAAGAGAGTGAAGCGGAATATGAAGAAGAAAAGAAGAAACTACTGTGGTCTAGTCATCTCGCAATTTCTTTCCGAGGCTCGAACACCAACGGGGCCCAGATGACTGACTGTCGGAGGGAGTACGACCTCCGTTCATGTCGTAATCCGGGTCAGCTCAATGCTGACCCGACCGGTCACTACTGTCACCTTGGCTGTGATGACTAGAATGATCCATCTCTTGAAATCTCCCATTGTGTAACCGTTCTCCTGGTGGACTCTTGGACGAAATGTTAAGATGCCCGGTTAGGGTAGCGGGGGTGGTTGGGACTAGGGTTGCTCCTGGACAGAAATCTTCCCGGGGGGCGGACTGGCGTTATACTTGATTTCAGTATACCTCAACTGCTAGACCGAGATTACTCGATCGGCCAGCACAACCAAAGACCGACCTCGGTTGGTGCATTGGTTAAGGCCCTGCCCCCGGGACCGGGAGATGGCGGGTTCGAGTCTTCGAGTCCCTCCGTGGACGAAAATCCAAAGTCGAACCAACTTAGTTAGGTTGTAAGTATAATGAGACGTATTCAACCAAAGACTACCAAAGACAATAAGGGGTTACTCCAATCTTATGTGCAAACGCGAAACTCCAAACAAGTTTCCACAGTCAGCCAAAACATCACCTTCCCGTTCAATACCGTGTTCCAAACACGGGCGGACGACTTGAGTGCATTCCAATGACTCCCGGACAGGTCATTGGGCTTTTTCGCAAACAACCATCGGCAGGACGAACATCCATTTTGCCTTGGTACCAACGTCCAAGAATCATTCTCTGCGTGGGCCTTGAGTTCCGCGCTCATCGTTTCATCCACAATTGAGCATCATCGCTGTTCATTGCTTGCTGATATGTTGTTGGGGCATCGTCCGCCTCGCCAACATTAGCAGCGTAAGCCAGTACTGCTTCGGCTATAAGTCCTTCCTCGTCAATCCTTGCACGCTTTGCAGTTGGCCGATTGTCACTTTCTTCCATCTTTTGTTCTTCGTCATTGCGCAAACCATCTTCTAGAAAAAGTATGGACTCGCGCGGTCGTCTCATTCGATCTGGTCTAGGTTGAAACACTATTCTGTCTTCATTGAATTCACGATTGGGCGGGCTGTATGGTTCTAGCTCAAAGACAGTCCTTGATGGACTGAGGGACGAAGGAAGATGAGGTATGTTAACTTCTTGCCCTGGTCGGCATCATTCATCTCTACGTCCGGGGCATCAGACTCAACGTCTTCCATGGGTCCTTCCGGCGTAGGCTGGTTAGGATTGTTGGGCTCAATTATATCCCCAGATTCCTTGGTTACGTGCGTGATCGTCACTTGCTGTGGTGAAGCTGTGGAGTATATTCCGTCCACTTCACGCTCGTCAAGTTTAACTGAGCGTATCACCTTGACCTTGTTGTTCTCCAAGTCAAACACACGATACCCTTTTGCGCTCTCCGCATACCCAAGAAACAAACACCTGAAACTCTTAGGATCAAGTTTTGATCGCTTGGCGTCATCAACATGAGCGTAGCCATGTGATCCAAAGACACGTAAGTGTCCGAGTTCCGGCTTTCGCTTAAAGCCTACTTCGTATGGCGTGACGTCCAAATTTGACGTATTAGAAGAGCGGTTGATGAGATACACAGCTGTACTAACTGCTTCTGCCCACCATTCAGTAGGAATTCTCTTGTAGTGCAGCATGCTTCGTGCCTTTTCCATTATTGTACGATTCATTCGCTCTGCCACTCCGTTCTGTTGAGGGCTGTATGGCACGGTACGCTGATGCATGATACCACTTCTGGCACAGATATCATTCACCTTTTCGTTCACGAACTCTTTTCCGTTGTCCGATCGTATGCATTTCAAACGTTCACCCCATTGGTTTTCGTAGAATGCCTTGAACTCGTTCAACTTTGCGGCTACCTCACTCTTGTTCTTCATGAAGTATGCTACCACATTACGAGAAAAGTCATCTACGAACGTCAGCACATATCTTGCACCACCCTTTGAGAGCGTATTCATTGGTCCCAAAACATCCGTGTGTACGAGCTCCAGCACACGTGATGTCTTCGCACTCGACCGTGACGGGAACGAATCAACTGTTTGCTTGCCCTTCAAACATCCACCGCACAGTTTTTCAGTGCTTTTCTTGACAGCCGGTATGCTGTTCGTGGCACGCAGTGTCTTGATCAAACCATTATCTCCAGGGTGTCCCAAGCGAGCATGCCAAAGCTCCCACTCGCTATTAACCCCAGCATATTCCACAAAGCGAGCCTCTTCTTGCTCGCAGTCCAGGATATACGCTTTGCCGATTTTCTTTCCGGCCGCAATCGCCTTTGAGTTTGCCGACATTATGCAAGACTTTTGTTTGAATTCTACATGCTTACCGCGTTCGACTAATTTTCCAACCGATAAAAGCCTTCTGTCTAAGTCAGGGATGTGGGACACCTCCAACATCCGAATTCGCTTTCCGTTGATACCCAACAAATGAACCGTTCCAGTTCCAGCCACTCGGAGTTTCTTGCCATCCGCAATGGTTACGACCATCGACCGCGTTGCTTCTGTATATTCAAATAAGTCTTTGCGATAAGGCGTCATGTGCGATGTTGCGCCACTGTCAATCAACCACCCGGCTGATGGGTCTTCATCAACGACTAAAACCGCGTTTTCATCGTCATCGCTCTTGTTCTTCCTTGGACAGTCTTGCTTCATGTGTCCAATTTGATCACAGTTAAAACGCTTTCCCCTGAAGCCACTGTTCCTTTTCTTCGCATCGTTGCCCTTGCGACCGTTGTATTTGCCGACTTTTCCAACTTTTCCGTTCTTGATTCTACCACCGTACGAGGTAGCCTTCAACGCACGCTCCGTGGCCTCCTTCTTTTCACGTCGCTCGTATTCCTTAAGAAGTTTCTCCTTCACTTCCAGCAAACTGATGTCTTTAACGTTTTTCACAATTGACGAGTTAGCTCGTATTCTTCCGGCAAACTACTCAGGAGAATAACGAGCTGTCGAGCATCATCAAGCGGTTCCCCGAGGTTTTGCAATCCCACAATCAGCTCGTCGAAGCTATCCAGATGCTTCGCCATCGTTGCACCACTCTCCATCTTGAATTCGTGCAGTCGACGAGTCATTGCTACACGATTGTGCATCGTCGACCGGTTGTAGAACTCGCGCAGTGTGCTGCAGGCTTGGATGGACGATGTTGCTGTTCTGATCTTTGTGTGATGCTCTATTGCAACACCTTAAGCAATAATCCCAAGAGCCTTCATGTCGTTAAGCACCCATGCCTCTGTCATATCCGACTCGGCCTTCACTACTTGAATGTGTGCCAGCAAACCCTTTCTTGCTAGCGTCATACGCATCGAAAATTCCCAGTGGAAGTAGTTGTCGCTTCCCAAAACGACTTCAGCTTTCTTGCTGGTCATTGTGTAGGACATGGGGCGTAAGCGCAACAACTTACCACAATAATAAAATTGGAGTCAACCTTTCGCTTTTGATCAGAACTTAACGGCTTACTTCAGCATTTAACCCCAATCTAATGAGTGGCTTGGTGCGTATAAAGTTTAATCTTATCCAGAATGAATTGACTGATTCACAAATCTGGGCCGGGGCAAACCTCACACCAACTAAGTACCTCTATCGGCTATCTTAGGTTTATAGTCGATGTTAGCCCAACACGCCCAAAACTGTTCCACAGCGCTTTCAAGTGGATGGAGTGACGAATCGAAGACGAGGTGACGACTAGCATCCGGACGACAATCGAAGTACACGCGGCGACGAAGCAAGGGTGGTCGTAGGTGGAGCCTGCGGCTGTTAATCTGTTGAAGAGGAGATCTTCGTAGTAGGCGGCAAAATGAAATGTAAATATATTTTAATGGTCCTTAGTTCGCAAACCTATTGCTACCTATTGCTACCTCTAAGCCAATCATTCTAATGGAACCTTGAAGAACGTTCAAGAAGCTTCTGACGCCATCTAATGATCCTAGTGACGTAACAACTGGTATCCCTAACTGGTATACTATGCTGGTCGTATTTAATATGCAGCTCTATATCAACAAACGTGTCAAGCAATTAGTTTTCAATTTAAGCCAAAATTCCGCTAATTTATTTTCTTTTAATTCCTAAAGCAAGTGTAAAAATTGTGCTCTTGACTTTTATATACAGAACAATTGCATCTTCATTAAGCGAGACGGATAGCTTACCAATGTGTGATCATTGTTAAGTCGTAATATATCAATTAAGTACCTTTGTAATATTTGTAGTACCAGTTGGCACAGGCTTTCTATACATACAAAACAATTGCATCTTCAGACCACACATCTAAGTGACCTGCGTTTGTTTCAGCTTCTGGTCACAAGAACTAAAGAATGAAGCAATATAAAGCCATTTTTTACCAAATGAAATACTGGTACGTAGCAAAGAAATCATTCACACGGACCCGCTTCTTTCACGTCTGCCCTAGGAATGATGCTGGGTGCTAGTGTCCCTAGTATTTCTTCTTCTCCTTTAGTACACTTAATAACTCCTAGCGACCACTGGGACAATAGTACAGCCCATCTGCCCAGCCGACCATCAATTACGTTAGCAGTGAGGAGCCAGGACAAAGTCGACCGCCTCGACAGCACCTTTATGGGCCGTGACAGCAACATCGTATAGCCCACATACAGGAAACGTAGCGGATCCAGTACTTCCTTGTCCACCAACCCATAGTTCACTTCATTGGTCTTTAAGGTTCGGCTGGTGAACGTCGCAGGGAAATAACACCATCGTGGTCTTGTACCAAGGCAGCTGAGATGGCCCACTTCTTAGCGTAGATGATGACCACTGGTACCTTCCCTGGATCAAAGTGTTTCAGAACTGGCGTGGTCACCATTTGTGTCTTTAGCATTCCAAAGGCAACCTTCACCCTAGTCATATGGTCTTCGGACGTGGCCGGATTTGGGTCAGTGAGCTGGACGCCTGCTGGAGTCAGCAGTTCCGTCTTCTCATTGGACAAAATGGTTAACCTGGCCTGCACTTCCTTCCACCGATCAAGCTTCCGCAACTTATGGTAGTCCACTTCCCGCAATTCCTACAGCACCGCCGCGTAAACCGCAAAGTCTTCGATGAAACGGCTGTAGTAATTCAGGCTCCCTAGAAAGGATTGCGATGACCGCGGAAAGGGCAAATTGCTTAGAGACTCTAAATCTTTCGGATTGGCCTCTAGTCCAGCAATCAAAACTTGGTGAGCCAAAAAGGTCACCTTATCTTTCCCCAGAAACGTTTCGCCTGACTAATCGAGATATTCCACTTTTCACACGTAACCATTAATTGCTCCATATTTTCACACGACAAGTTCCACCAAGTAGATGTCACGAGAATATCATCCATGTAAGACCGCCTCCCAAAAACCTAGGGTATTTGGTCGGGGTCAGGGTCACCTTCGGTAAACACACCCCCGACCAAGGACGGGATCCTGGTTTGCCTTGATCTTGAAATGACCATACAAAGCGTTATCTATTAACTGCTGGTAGCATTTTTAAGGCCAAACGGCAACCGGTTCCACTCGAACAACCCGAAATTGATACAAAGCCGAAATCTCCGTGCAGGGTCAGCATAGAAACCACTAGCCATATCCATCGAGCAATTCCACAAAACATTGTCTAAATCCTCCAATAGATCGTTAATCAGCGGCATCGGGTAGACCATCAGCTTAGTTAGCCGGTTTACCAACAGATAGTCATTACACAACCGTATATTAACCCCGTTATTCTTTATAATAATTACGATGGGTGAGGCCATGGCGAGGTGGATGGCTGGATGATCTTGGTGGCCAGCAGTCCTTTGATGGGCTCCGACAATTTCCGGGTACTGGGGAGCATCTCTGTGCCACTGGCTTTGCATTTCCGAAGTCGATGTCATACACCGCCCCATGGGCAGCTGAGGGTGGCGCATTACCCTGGCCGATAAGCAGATGTACATAATATCCTTCAATCTGCTGATCTTTTCTGGAATATTAACTTTTGGGTCACCCACTAGTAACCTTTCCATAGTGACCGCTTGAGGGCAGGGTGTTTCCTCGGGTAGCACTGCCATTTGGCCCTCCATGCCTTCGACATACAGGTCGCCCCTTCGTGAATACAAACCTGGTCGGTCCCACTTCACTTCTGGTCAATCCCTTGCCTTCTGCAGAAAGGTCCTCCCCTGGGTCAACAGCGCTATCCACCTCCGGCGTTCCAACAATATCGTCCTAAGGGGATTCTCTCCGGCTACCCAGGACCGACCTGGTTTCCCGTCCAGGTCAGCATCTTTTTTTTTTCGAATCATCCTTCCCACGTGACTGACCGACGTCAGCCGTTGATGGATCCACTGCGCCGACCTGGCCACTTGTTCGCCAATCTTCTCATTACTCGTACACGGCGCAGGCAGGACTAATTCAGCTACTGGTACAATTGTCCGATCAGTATGTCCACGTTGATCGTGTGACGACCGGCTCCGAGTCAAGTTTCGGGAAGGTGTCCAGTACTCCGTTCTGGGCACTATATATGTCAGATCCTCTTCTACAGACTCTTCTTCACTGACAAGGTCCGTGGTCGACTGGTAAGCCAGGTTTTGCCACTCGATATAACGCC
The DNA here is from genome assembly GCA_001887855.2 of Sclerospora graminicola. Classification (NCBI taxonomy): domain Eukaryota; phylum Oomycota; class Peronosporomycetes; order Peronosporales; family Peronosporaceae; genus Sclerospora; species Sclerospora graminicola. The sequence continues at coordinate 31,647 of MIQA02023167.1, read as the reverse complement.
TTGAACCAATAGTGACATAACCTGGCCGGCGGGGCACCTTGTCTTCGGCCAACCACATCCCAATGATGATATCTTCATGCACTGTTCTGAGATATTAGTCACTCAAACACAGTTGGAATGGCCTTCTCCTTTGACGAACGAGGACGCCCTAAATCATCCTTTAGCTAGCCACAACTTATACTGCCGGTCATGAGACCGAACGGTCACCTCCACTGTCCGACCTACCGGAATAGTTACAAACTGGCCCAAGTTAAGAAATTGAGTGTGGGCGCTATATAGAAGTCGCCGGCCAGCCAGCTGGATCTAGGCAAAGTCAGCGTACCGTGCAATAATTCCAGCCATATGCCGGCGAGCACCATGAAATCCACCCACCCACCCCAAAAAATCTTCCTGCCCGACTAGCCTTCTTACCCAGGCGGTAAAATAATATATCAGTGACCCGGCCAGTTTAATCTTCACTCTTGTTGTTTCTTGGTTCATGTATGGACTTTCTCCAATTCCAATACACTCTTGTCTCTTTTTCCCATCAATTTCGCATTCAATCTTACGACCAAAGGTGATGTCGACGATAGAGACTTCTGCACCAGGGTCAAAAAGCGTAATGACCTTCTGATCATTTATCTTACCGTTGGCTTTGGCTTGCTTAAAAACTTGTCGGGCAAATGGTACTTCCAGTAACCCCGTGATTCGCCAGGCAATAAGTTCAGCTCCATAACCACCTCAGTCCGAAGATATTCATCCACTCGTATACTGTCCACCAGGTAAGGGTCAGCATTGCTGTCCGGGGATCGGCTGACGTAATCGTCAAACTTACATGTATTGTCGGTTACGCTTTGCTTTGCTCCTCGATTACCCTCTTTACCGAAATATGCATAGGATACTAACACTAAACCGCTCGGCTCGAACCAGATTCCAACCTGGCGAGCAATCTAGTTTATCATCATTTTTTACCACCAGTGGCAACATTCCAGCATGTTTGGTCGGGACATACCACATTTTCATCTGGTTGAAGAACTTCTCGATCGGACGAAGTCCAGCATCGTGCACCTCTCCACATGATTTGCAGGTGAATTGGCAGTGTTCAGCCAGATGTCCCTTCCTTTCACACTTCTTGCAAGTCAGCCGCTGGAAGCAGCTTCGGTCATCATGCTCGATAGATCACAGTGGGTGCACTTTCGTCTGAGATAGTCCTGGTCAGCCCAGGCAGGCAAACCTTTCTGCTGGCATTACCCAGATGCTGGCCGGGACTGCTGACCGGCTTCCACCAAAAACAGATGGCGATATTGTCCCCCTTTCGATTCACCCCGAAACCGTTGATATTCATCTTCAGAACTGGTTGCATCCGAATCCATTGTGACCATGTGAACAGTGCGGGCGGTCCAGGTCGATAGTGGTTTACCGCAAAAGTCTGATACATTTGGTACCCCTTTCCCAATCAGTTTTGCAGGGTGCCAAATCTTTAAGACTTTAGCGGTCGATTTCATTGACTCGCCACAAATTAACATAATTTACAAATTACGGTACTATTAATTCAATGTCGCACAAAATGGGTTTGACACACCAGTAGATCTATGCGCAAGTTAGAATTGGAGGCTGACTCGATTGGTCTAAGGCTTATGGCTCAAGCGTGTTACGATCCTCGAGCTAGCATTCAGATGAATACATTATCAGGCCAATTTGAGGCGGGCTCCCATTTTAAATACTTTCCAACGCACCCGCCAAGTGCCGAACGAGTACAAGCGCTGCGGTACGTCTCCTCAAATGGTATATTTGATGAGAAACATCCGCAGCGACACCTTAACCTTCGGTGACACTATAGAAATCAACTACACGACGCGCTGGAATTTATGAGGAATCCAATTGTGGATTGCGAAGACAAGCTTATGCTAAAGCCCATAAGGCCATTTTATTGAAGTGACGGGAGTAATAAACAAGTATGGATTGTTTCTGTGAGAATCTATACCATTTCGGGCCTCCTATCACCATCTTTTCAAGCGGGATGAATATTTTCCCACTATAAACCAGGCTTCGGCGTTGGCAGTAACCGCTCCATACACAGCACAGAACGATCAAAAGAATCAGTAACGTGAGTATTATGAGTGCAAAAAAACTACCTGCGAACAGCTAACTTGCGCATCACTGCCTGCACTTTTTACGATAGCATCCTTTTGCCTTCACCTGTCTTTCAATAGCCACAACAACGTGCTTTGGACCAATACGTTAATCTTCTGTTTCAAAAATTTAATCTCCTTGGACTCGTCGCGCAACTACTCTCTCGCTATCAACAAAGACTGTGCAACCGTCAGTAATTCTCATTCATCGACGCAAAATTGGATTTGGCGCCGAGCCAAAGTCAGTAATAATCGCACATGTTCCATTTGAGGAGCTCGTTTTAGAGACAACAGAAGCGGCTTCCTTGGCTTTTCTAGCTCACCCTCCAATATGGCAACGTTATGTACCAGCTCGAGGTTAGTGTATTCTATTTGTAACTGGCGCAGGTACATCGTATTTTTCGGCTCAGCGTAATCGCGCGTCAAGTTTTTCATAAACGCATACAACCTCTAACATCTTCATAGGAGTGGCCAATTCTGTATGATCGATACCACCACTTTGCTCCATTCGGGCGAGCTTTTCTTCAGCTCGCTGCTCTCGCAACGGCGCCTCTTGTAAACGAACATCAATTGCCGGCACACGGCTACGCAAAGGGCAATTGCTTCCATCTATAATATATGATATTGAAAACAGGGTGTGGATACACAATGTTCACAAATCAAGGTTAAAGAATCTGGATACCGGTGCGTGATTAGCAGATTCTTATAATAGAGAAAATTAGGGATGCCAAACTTTTCAGCATGCCAAATTTATCCGACTTTTGCGGTACTTCCCTGATTCACGTTAGAACGCGACCTGTACCTGCCCGTTCCGACGGCTGCCTTGGGACTTTGCTTTCTGGTACGTCTGTTGAGTTAGTTCCAGCTCCGTGGTGTTTTTACACGCAGCAAGGCGGGCTGGTCTGCCAGTTCCCGGTCGTCGAGCGTACTTATAAAGTGATCCGCATGTTCCAGAGCAGCTTCCGACCGGCTAGCATCCTCCTTGACCGGTACATTGGTCCTTATTCCTGCTACTTTCAGCCAGTGGAGATATTCCAAGAGATTCCCATCCACTCTCTCCTTGGTGTGGAAATATTGACGAACTGACATCTCAGACGCACAGTATTGTTCACCGAATGCTTCCACCAGTTGCCTCCAGTCGTCCTGAACTTCTCGGCTAAGCTGCTGAATCCAGGGTTTTGTTGGTCTCTTCATTAGGTCTCCAAAAATCACGCACTTCTCATAGTCTGGCGTCCGGTCTCTCAGAAATGCTGACTTTGTCTTGATTAACCATCCCCTGGCCTGGTCATCGACCATGTCTCGGCCGGTAAATCTTTCAGCTCAGACGTCCGCGACATCCTGACCCTGGTTATCGTCCCTGTCCGGTTTGAAAGCCTGGTTTAATGTCATATTGGCTCGGGGAGACATTCCAAAATTCAGGTCACCCCGAGCATAGTGGTACTTGGTCGACCTGACTGATTTCATATCGATGCGATTATGTGACGTTTTTTATTTGGGGGTCGTCCAGGTCGGCGACCTGCACGGCGGACGGGCGGATCAGCTTGGGGCACACTCTCTTTTGACTGAACCGATTCCAAATCTTCATCCACCATATCTCTGCTACAATGCTGGGCTGAATCGGGCGTCCGTTCTTCCCGAAAGGCGGGCTTGGCTGTGCGGCCCTGTATTGGGGCGGCCAGCATTGGACCGACGCTGTACCACTCCAGCATAGCTGAGAACGTATTCTGAATGTGGTACGGCACCTGGGGGTCAGCTTGGGGCTCTTTCTTAATCCTCGAATCCTTGTTTTCGCCACTTGAGTCTGCACCATCCACCTTCGCCCTTACCTGGTCTCCATGTTGACCAGCTTCCTTCCTATCAGGGGTACGTGGACTCTTGGTACCTCCAAACTTGGTTGCCAACGCCACATGCGCTGCTCCCTTAGGACCAAGCGTCATACGGGTGATGCCAACGGATGAATCAGTCGAATCCACCTCCGTATAGTGAAGAGCCAGAATGCCCTCCGACCGTCTGCCTTGGACAGCTGGTGAAGGTGGAGTGGCTTTAGTGGTTGCACCTTCTGAGGTTTAGCACGATCCACTCAAGGCACCAGGCAATCGTGTAGTGCGCTGGACGCTTCCTTCAGCTTGTCCGCTTCCAGGTTGAATAACTGGTTCGGGTCGAATACACCGGTAATAATGCCGGCTTGTTTAAGCTGGTCGAACAGTCCTCTAATAAGGGTCAAGTGACCACCAGAAGTAGATGGGGAGAGATGGGACCTTTTAATACACCCAAAATGTTAGGTCGGGTAATCTTCAGGACCCCATCCGTCCGCAAAAATTGTCCCTATTCTCAAAGGTAATACGCCTGCTCTAGATCGGCTTCCGTGACCTTATGCAGTTGAGCATCCATCTCTTTTTCTTCTTCCTTGAAATATAGCTGGTCATAGGTTGCCCTTATCTGGACTGCCATATGGGGTAGGTAGATCAGCCAGCTTTCCAGAAGGTAGGTAACCTGAATCCAGGTCGGCCATCTTTCCACTCTGGTCGTTTCCAATCTTCAGGCTTCTTTATTTTTTCTTGTTTAATATCCATAACACGCACTTGTTTCTTCGGATCATGAACAAAACCATGATCCTTCATTGGACTATAGTGACGTGCACTATAGTCCGATCCGGCTCCACCTGGAACATAGTGACCAGCACCAAAGTCCGGGCCAGCTCCAGTTGGAGCCTCCAGGGGAGTAACTTCTTCTTTAATGTCGATCTGATACTCCCCCAATCCGAGTCGACCATCGCATCCTTCCATCTTCAGAAGCATTGGGGCGATATTCTTTCCCCAATGCACCCGACACAACATCCTCAGCAAATTTAACCGGTCTTGGTTTGTCGCCCACTAGGGACTTGCGGTGATATCCAGGGTCACCGAGAGATCCGGGCACGCGCACCATTGTGGTGTAGTCGATCTCAGAAATTCTTTCCGAAGTGATAGCACCCACGGGGAGCCCAGATGACTGATAGTCAGAGGGGTTCTCCGTCCGTCCAGGTCTTGGTCTAGGTCAGGATCAAGCTGGCTGGACCGGTCACTTCCGCCACCTTGGCTGTGACGACTGGGATGACCCAGCTCTTCAAACTTACCTTGTGTACCCGTCAGTACTGGCAGTTACGCTCTCCTGGTGGACTCTTAGGCGAAAAGTTAAGAAGCCGGTCAAGGCAGGTGGATGAGGGTTAGGACTAGGGTTGATCCTGGGCGGAAATCTTCACCGGGAAGCGAACTGGCGTTATACTTGGTTTCAGTATACCGCAAATGCTTACTCAATCGACCAATGACAACTAGAGGGGACCTCTGCTGTGAGCCAATAGTGACTTGTGTCTTAGAAAGAGAAACGTATACTGATTTTATTCCTATATCCAATGTAAACCTATGGTGTACCTCACACTATATATAGCCGCTAGCCTAACTGGTTGTCCGTGTACCTTACCCAAAATATACAGGCCGACCTGGCCGGTTGCTCGTGTACCTTTCCCCAAATTTAACAGTCGACCTGGCTGGTTGCTCGTTTACCTTACACCAAATAGGGTAGCTTGCTAATTGTCTTCAACATCTTCCTCTTGGCCACCCAATTGGTTACGGTGCGTCACCCGGGATTTAGCATCCCTGGAGCCTCACATACGTCCGTTGACTGCCTGCATTCACCATCGGCCACTTTATAGAACAGCTCGATCCCGCCGGTCAATCCCGGACAGCATGGTGACCTGACCCGGCACGACTGAAAACTGACCCACTTCGCTACCACACTCCCTGTTAGTCCGTATATGTCCTTGCCTTCATTCCACATCCATGTGCCACTGAGTTTCTCTGGTTGCTCTTCCATTATACCTCAACAATATTGGACATTTTTAATGGTATGACCACTCGAGTTTTGATGATAATTTTTGTGTGTCCAGCCTTGATGAAACGAGCGAATTAACATGCAGCAAATACCTCAAGTAACTTGACTGATATAATGTTCTCCATTTTAGTACCATCTTGAGTACTTATAATTCTCCATTTTGGATATCACTTTCACGTAAAATATATTGATTTCAATATCCTTAGTTTCCTCGAGTTTAATGATAAATTTTGTGTGGCCAGCTTTGATGAAACCAGCGAATTACCTTGCAGCAACTACCTGTAAAAAGCACAAGTATCTTGACTGATATAATGTTCTCGATTTTGGTAAAATCTTGAACGAACTGAGAGGAGCTTGGAGCAGAATTAAGCAGAGGAGCGCGAATTGGAAAGTAAGATTTTGTAAACATAGGCTTCCTACATATGCATGTGATTCTCAAAAGGGAGTCGCCATCTAGACAAGCAGCGTTTATGGCTAAGGATCGTAAACCAAATACCAGGATTACGGCCAACACACCAAGAATGCCGTAATCCACAGAGCCTTGATTACGGTGAGCTGTAATCAAGGTTGAACGTCACCGATGAGTGACAGATTACTCGACTTACGGGTGCACTTTGTGCGTGATCACGCTGAACAAGGCACCATCCTCTTGCAGTACATCCCGACCGAATCACAGCTGGCCGACTTCCTGACGAAGCACCGCGCCTTGTTTACATCCGGCAGTTGTGTGGTCTCACCGAGTGATCGAGTTGCGGGGAGTGTTGCTACTAAGTGTACGCTGACCATGCCGAGTTCGAGGTTGATACCCTCAGGAGGATGCATATAGACTGTTTCATCAAGAACACCGTTTAGGAATGCCGTTTCAAGATCATACTGCCGGATCACATAGTCCCTCGCACAACATATAGATGGAAACGTTCGAATGGTATTCATGCTAACCACAGGCGAGTAGGTATCGAAGTAGTCAACACCGTGTGTCTGGAGGAATCCGCGGGCCACTAGTCGAGCTTTATGTCGTACCACGTTACCACGCTCGTCATACTTTCGAGCAAATACCCATCTCGAACTAATCGCGCTTCCACCGTGAGGCTTCGTGGCAATATCCCACGTGTGATACTTTACATGAGAGCGTATCACGTTTTGGATGGATTCTTTCTATTCAGCAGCCTCGGGGGTTGCCATGGCTTCTTGGTACGAATTAGGCAGGTCATTAAGAGCACGGGCGATCTTGAATGAATCAACACGTTGTCTCTTGCCCTCTGATACTGCATCAGCCTCAGTATCGGGTCGATCAACAGGGGAATCGTTGGAAAAAGTCACAACATGTTCGAATCCATTTGCCAGCAGTCGAGCTTGATCGAATTCGAGTCGGTAAGGGCGAGTGCGTTCACAGCTGAAAACTAGGCGGTCTTCCAGGACAACTGGATGATGTTGCGATGATGCGTATTGTCTGACTAGAGCTTGAGACGGGCCATTGGATGAAGAAAACATGGAATAATGGTACGGGTGCTAGCAGGTAGAGTGACGGTTGGGACACGAGCGTGAGTGTCAATTAGAGGACGCGAGCGGTCTTCACTTCCCCTGCATTTGGCACATGCGAGCGATTATCAGCAGGAGTCATTTTCCATCTCCTCATATTCAGCATCACTTGGGGGTTCGACCTCCATATCTTTCACGTTACTCCGTTGAGTAGGAAGTGGTTGAGCTTAAGAGTCATCATCGTCTTCCAAGAGTGGCCCATAGTCGCCACCATCATCACGGATCAGCATAAAAGTACGATGCGATAGAGGAGGACGCCCATCATGCTGAACCGTCCGCGTAGTCACAATACACTGGTCATCAATGTCCTAGACGCGGAAACCTTTCATCGTGAGGATGCATCGATGTGCCTTCGAATCCCATTTCGAACACTTTAAATCGTCAATCTTGATGAACCCAGGAGATCCGAACGCCTTGAGATGCTCTAAAGAGGGTCGCGTTCCTGTCAATACTTCGAGAGGGCTCATGTCAGGGCGAGCTGTGTTTGGGATACGATTGACGATATAAGTGGCAGTTACCACTGCCTCACCCCACCATTGTCGATCGACATTCATGTAGTGAAGCATTGAACGGGCCACTTCCATGATAGTCCGGTTCATGCGTTCAGCTAAGCCGTTTTGTTGAGGCGAAAATGGCGCACTGGTATAATATCATTTGCTGCACAGAGTCGGTTGGACTTCGCACTGGTCTACTCACCACCATTGTCACTGCTAATACAGCGAATTCTCACACGGTGCTAGTTCTCAACCAACCTCTTGAATTCAACAAACTTGTCAAACAATAGACCCTTAGACTTCAGTAGGTACACAGTGACGTATCGACTAAAGTCATCAATGAAGGACACTACATACTGAGTTCCACCACGAGTCTTGGACTTCAGCGGACCCATGACATCGCTGTGAACAAGTTCGAACGGTGAGTTTGATTTCACCTCACTACCAGATTGGTGAGCAAACGAAGAGGTTATTATTTTGCCCTGAGCGCAACCGTCACATACAGTAGCGACATTATCATTGTGATTGATCGACGGGACTCCGTCAGCTGCTTTCACGACCAGCTTCTCCTTAGCTTGCGACACATGTCCAAGACGAGCATGTCAGGTTGTGCCATCACCATTCGACTCTTCACTTGCATTTTGCATGCGACATGAGTGCATGCTGGCCAACATGTCATACATAAAGTTTACCAATACGAGGAATTCGAGCGATCACCTTCTTATTAATCATCAAAGATGCACTATGGGCATCAAACAGGACGAAGCCCCCTTGCGCTGTCAACGTGGGCACCGATACTAGCTTGCTCTCCAGGTGCGAGATATAGAACACCTCCTGATCTTGACACTACAACCACCAGCGAGAACCATACGAACTTGGCCAACACCTCTGGCTTGGAGTCTTTGTCCACTGGCAACCGTCACACTGATGGCAGTATCCAATTGACGATAGTCACTAAAACCAATAAGCATTCCAGACTTGGAGTAGCTAGCTCCAATGTCCAACAACCACGTTGAGTTGCCTTTTGTTACATTGGAGACCACCGATAAGACGAACCCGTCACCACTGCCCTGCTTCTGCTGGGTACAGTCTTGTCGCTTGTGACCATATTTACCACATCCATGGCAGTTGCCGTTGAACCGACATCCACTGATACGCGGAGTATGATTCTTCCAGGCACCATGACCACCGTTATCGTTGCCATTTGCGACGTCCATTATAGCCATTCCGACTGTTTTCATAGCGACCACCTCCATTACGGGCAGGACGAGGCTTGCGCTGAGAAAGGCTGGCCTTGAATGCAGCTTCTTCCTTGTCACGACGCGTGAGCTTTTCATTTTCTCGACGCAGCATCTCTTTTGCATCCAGAAGCGTAATTCACTTGTCGCTTCGATGATTCGGACCATAGCATCATAATCCTCAAGTAGACTGCACAATACCTCTACAAGCTTTTCGTCAGCATCGATGCGTTCACAATCGGCAGATAGTTTGAGATACAATTCTTCAAAGCGCAACAGGTGCGCCATCAGGTCGCCTTTGGTTTCAAGCAAAATATTAGTCAGTTGCTTACGGAGCTGGACAGGGTTGTGCATATTCTGCTTTGTGTAAAAAAGACGTAGCATTCCGCATGCTTCAAACGCCGACTGCGCACTGCGAACCATTGATTGATACGTAGGGTTGAGGAGCTTGACCGAGACTGCCAGAGTCTTCAGATCTGAGGCTGTCCACTCTGGCGAGTCGCGCTGCGCGGCTTGTTCTGGCTTGATGACGATGCGATCAATCAAGGACTTGCGGGCAAGTGTCATCCGAGCGTTGGACTCCCATAGGAAGTAGTTGTCGTCCCGGAGGACATCGTTGGGACTGACTGGACTTGGGTTTATAGCCTTTAACGAAATCAGAGGAAATTGGAGCAGAACTGAGTAGAGGAGCGCAAATTGGAAAGTAAGATTTTGTAAACATAGGCTACATCTAGACAAGCAGCGTTTACGGCTATGGACCGTAAACCAAACACCATGATTACGGTCAACAAAGCAAGAATGCCGTAAAACTCAGAGCCTTGATTACGGTGAGATGTAATCAATGTTGAACGTCACCGATGAGTGACAGGTCGCCGCCAGCGTGGTGTGGATTGCGCATTGTCGCAACACCATCTTGAATATCTCTATTTTAATATACTAACTAAGTAGCCTCCATTTTGAATCGCTACTTCATAGTTATATTCCTCCTATGTCCAGAAATAAGGAGGGGTTGTCTGAGGCTAGCTGATTGGACGTTTCGAATTGCGAATCCATGCTGATTGGCGGAGTTTTTGCTTAATTCTAAACGGCCCAGCTGTTTTTAAGATATGGCCCTTAAAGTCGGACACTCCACGGGGTGCGCGCTCTCAAAATGACGCAGACGGATCCGAAACACCGCAACCATTGCAGAAACTTGGCAGCGGCCCAGCGCAAGAAGACACTCGCTCATATGTTCTAAGTATGTGAAATATTTCTCCTTTCTAACTGTGTGACCAATGATCTTACCCTAACGTTTGACGTTTCTCAGCGCCTTATACGTCGTTTATGGGCATGATCTCCCGCCAACTTGGATGTAGGCACAATTAACGATGGCGCGAGCGTTCGTCGTGGTTGCAGGTGCGGACTTTGTCGCGACGCTCGCGCAAACCATCGCACTAATTTCCCTTTTTTATCGAACCTACATTCGTATCTTTGCGGAGTGTCTTTGAACACTCATATATGAAACATACTTAACTCCAATTCGGCCAACTAGTGGTGCTGATTGACGGCCCAAGCTGTGTCCCATCCCATTTTACTTTTATTCAATCAGCGGAGCTCATCATTTTGTGCTGACTGAACACCCGGATTGTTCGATCATTCTTACCTGCTCAGATTGCAAGCAGCCCTCGCAATCATTCTGCAGTGCCTCGCTGCGCATGCGTCACAGTGGCCGAATCCTCGATACTCGGCATCGGCATGAGGTCGTCTTTTTGGTAGCGTTATGTTGTGCCGTCGATGACTCAAGGTACGTGAGCACCAGTATCTAGCCTATCGAGTTTCTTGCTTTCGAGATAGAAGGAATGAAAATTTGCGGGTATTTTTCGCAAGGTACAATTTAAGCCGCACAAAAGCTTTGCGACAGCTACTGCTGCATGCTCAGATAAGGAGATGCCGTTTTTCTGCATCTCGAAAGACATTGAGTGCGCGAATAATCGCACAGAAAAAAGGGATTCCTATGATCCATATTACGATCAAAAGTGTGGTATCCAAGTGGTATGGCGATAGTGAAAAAAAATCGACTATCTTCGATGAATACTTGGATGGTGCAGTTATTTTCATTGACGAGGTGTGCGATCGCTTATTTTTAGCGTTGAACTTCTGGCTTGTATTGATTTTGAATGTATTTCAATAGAGCGATCGCTCTAGCTGGTGATCGCTCTGGAGGTACCATGCACAAGCCTTCACGGCGAATCTTATCAGTTTTACTACAGAAGTTAGAGGGGTTTGCTTCTGCAACAAATCGGTACAACTTCTAATTGATTTTTTATACTTACTGCTGGATGTTGCTGTTATCTTGCGAGTTTGTTTGTAGGAAGCAAGACTTTGATGACGCATTGATCAGTCGCTTTGCTCTCTTAATTCGCTATAACCTTCCGGACGATTATGATACTAACTTCTGAGATCATGAAATCTTTGTATTACGCTTGCGTTATCTGGATATTACGTGTAGATTTGCGAATACGCTGAGCGAAATGAGCCTCGAAGGTGCTAAAGAAGGAAGAGACAACAAAATTGCCTACTTTGCATACCTATTGTGAGGAAACTGAGCTTTTTTTAGCCTTCATTTTTTGCCCCCGTCAAAAACCTTCCAAAATCTCTGGCGTTTTGGCGATATTACACATAAACCAGATTTTTACAAACGGCTTTCAAGGGCGTGCGAAACGGCTTTTATGTGGCCAAGGGGTTTTAACACTAATTTTCTCTCTCGCAAAATTTTCTGCCAATAAGAATCATCGTTGAGGAATGATGGTCATTTTAATCGCATCAAACCCTTCGAATTACTTTACGAAAAAACGAGGTATAAAAACCGTAGATAATCTTTCGTATCCCGCCCCTTCTAATAGGATGGGGCACGAGTAAGACACACGACGTGATTGTTGAATGCTAGCTGATGCGGCCTTTGCGGCCAATATCGAATCCTTCAAGGACCCTGCCACAGACCCGTGCGTCGACTTCTATGAATACACGTGTGGTGGGTGGATTAAATCGCACAACATTCCACCGGGTCGTTCCAGTATCGACTCTTCGTTTTCCGTGGTCGCTGAGGACACATCAGAAACACTTTCAACGCATTTTTGATAGCGGGCCACCTCCGATGACACTTTGTCGATTCCCGTCTCACCGTTGGCGACGTGGATCCAACGGCCCTAGCCGTCGTCTAAAATTGGGTCCAACTCCAAGAAAACGCCTTTTTTTACAATACCCGAAAGATCTTGAACTATCGTGAAGCGCCCATGATCCAGTCGATTGGAAAAACCGTGGACCAACAAGCCTGTTACACCGCGACGTTTACTGTTGACGCCCACTACGATCGAAACGAAAACAAAATGGTCGTCCCGGATGCCATATAGCAGCCGCCATTCTACAATGCCGAGCACATCCTGTCGCGGCCAACTTTGCGCGGATTGGGATGATCATGGGCCACAAGCTCACGCATGGATGAGAAGCCTGCCAAAGTACCAGCTCCAGCAGCACCACCAAAACCCGCACCGATTGATGAAAACCCTGTGACTGAGACACCAGCGTGGCCAACTAGTCCAGTCCCTGCTAAACCTGTCACACCAAATCCCCCTCAAGTGCCATCACCGGCTGCGATACTGAGCACCATTAGTGTTTCCTATTAGGAAAATGGTAATCATTGCAAACGCATCTCTACAAATTTATTAGAAATAAGATTTTGGAACAATACCAAGCGTCATGTTCAGTGGATGACGGCTATTACGGCCTTTCACTTTTCCGTTGCAAAAGCTACAACTACAACTTACATGTCACTAAATCTTTTATACTTGCCTTGCTCTGTTAACACCTAACGACAAACGCAACAGCGGCGGCAGCGATTGTTAACCCAATCAGACACATGCATGCCTTTCGACCTGGCAGCCAGATGCTTACAGATTTGGAGAAGGCGTTCTTTGGCCTGCATAGTCCACACACGACAAATAAATTAAAGCAAAACTAATAAATACAAACCACAGTACGCACGGTCGCAATGCAACATCCACGAGAACACGCGCGACTTCATCTTTGACGCAGAGCGGACCATGGCACTTAGGCGCAGTTGTGATCTGCTTCAGTGTTGCGTCAATCACAAAATCTGCGGGTTCTTCCTTAATCAAGGCACTAGTTTCCTTACTGATCTCGACGACATCGTCCACGCTTTCACTATGATTTTAAGGCTAAAAACTAATCACTACATGCGGGATTAATGCAGTGAGTTTCTTATTCAGATCCTCTAAAAAACCGTTACTTGGTTTGTCGTCAAGATTCAGCAGAAAAAGTAAAACGTCTGCTTTTGTTTTGATCTCTCGGCCGACGGCGATTCAGTAGTCTAATCATACCACACAAACGGTTTACCAAGTGTTCTCAAGGTTGCAGTTTCTTTTATATGGAAGATACGAGTTGCATCGACATACAAAGAGATATTTCGTAGTGCCCCTGTCATTTACAGCACCGATGCTTCGAAGAGGGGAAAGCTCGTCTTCTATATGTGCACTGTTTTTTTCCTCCAGCAAATGTACGAACAAAATCTTCCTTTCCTGAATTTGGCGAACCAAATGTATAACATGAGATCACATTACGGTCAATTTTCATAAAATTGCGCGTCAGACTACGGACAAAGCAAATAAGTAAAAGTTAGACCATGTCCTGCTCATCTATCATATAGACATACTCGACAAACTCAATTGCCGGAGAAAGCTTGTCGTTGTTTCCCAGATAAAACAGTGCTTCAAGAACCTTCTGTGGATTTTCTTGTACAACAAAGCTCCATCAAGCTAGCCATACTCCAAGCGAAAGCGTTGACTTGTCGTCTACTGTGTTTGTTTCATATAACAGTGGCGAGGGCACGTTAACTATTATATAAAAACAATATTTTTATTCAAACATTTTTGACAACCCTGGCTTTATGCCACTTCCCGCTAAGAAATATGGGGTAACTGGGGCAGCCATAATGGACCAATCATTAAGTTTGACCGATTTTATGTGCACCACAAAAACCTGCGGGCACATTTTCAATAGGTGGTGCCAAACCTTGCAAAACCCCTGCTGATTTTCCTTCCATTTTTGTCTGATTTTTTTTGCTAGTTTTGGCTGATTTTAAAACCAAAACCAGCCACATCTGGAGGTGGCTGGTTTTGCCAAATCAGCTGCTTGTTAGTTGAATAGCGGAGGCAACTCGTTTTTTCGATATTTATGAAAGAAGCGGGTCAAAACATTGAAATGTACAAAGGTTGCCGTTTTGCCAATCCCCTTTCCGCCAACTTTCACCCCAGACAGAAAGCGTTCCACCGCCGACGCCCCGCTCGCTACGACCAAGAGCGTCCCCGCTCACGAATCAACATGGTGCATCTCACGTATGACGACTACAGAATCATAGTGAGCTCGCTCGAGATATTGAGTAACTATGAGTCAATTTATGGCGCCGCAAGGAAGACGAGCGTTGGCGGAAACTCGACGATCAACAAGACAGCCGCACACAGGAAGCTCGCAGAACATCTCCACAAGCATTCTACGACGCCCAACCTTTCACTACTCACACCGCGCAACATGCAGCAGCGTCTGAATACGTACAGGGACAAGTTCATCGAGACACTCAAGCACGACCGAGACCGGTATGGGACTCTCCGCGGAGGAAATGGAGGCGGGTATGTCTATTCAGGAGAAGTTCGAGAACTCGTGCCCCCACTCTAGCAGGATGAAACCGCTTTTGGTACACGACCGAACATCAAGCCCGCAGCGACTCTCTCTCGGCGAGGTCCCGCCAAGCACACAAGGCACAGTAAGTGATGATAAAGAAGCCGGCGCACAGCAGCTTGCAGACGATCACGACAAACGCGCCGAATCTGCTCAGCACCCACGTGATTTGGGTACACCAGGCCTAAACGACGAATCCATCCACAGTCAGGCGATGGAGGAATATGAGTTCAACAACGCATTCTCAAGCCCTTTGAGCGACGAAGACGACGACAGGTCTGCTGGTATCTCAGGAGGCCAAGCACTGGATGATGGAGGGAACGAAGTGTCCACGGTGTGTCCTCAAGATGTGCCACTACTGGCGGCTGGCGTGTGTCGTCCTTGGCGGTCTCTGCGCACCCTTACGGGTGGGGATACTAGCGCTTGGGCTCGTGCGCGCTCGGACTACAGTGATCAAGCCAACTCTGAGTGTTGGAGCAGTATGCAGCTCTCTGACGTCGGCGCAATTTCTGTAGTCTCGGCCACTCCTGCGTCTGACGCAATTGCGCCAACAGCTCCGATGATCGCCTCTGTTTACCAGCTTACTCCATCGAGCAGCAAAAAGGGCCCACCGAAAAATCGCGCAAGACCAAAGCCATCTGCATCCTCCAAATTCATCGAGAAGCGGGCGCACCCGGCTAACATGGATCATGACTCACCAGAAAAAGTGAACGACAATGGTCCAAATCAGCCGAAGAAAAAAACAGAGCATCTCAGCTCACGACCAACGACTCTCTCTATCCCTGGCGTATGCAAAAAACAGCGCGATGCGAGCGCAGGTTGCGCAAAAAAATCTTGAAGACGAGCGTGAGCGCTGAGCTATTCAACGAGCCGCCATGGAGCGACAGCACGCTGCTCAAGTACAGCAACAGCAAATTGACGCAGAGATTCGTCGAAGGGAAATCGAGGACCGAAGGGAAGCGCAAGCAGCGGAGCTCGAGGATAGGCGTGTTGCTCGCGAGAGTGAACTGGAAGATCGACGGCGAGCGCGTAGGCAAGAGCTGATGGTTATGCTCCTTGGGCAGCAGAAATCGCCCGACGAGATCGCAGCCTACGTGAAGCTTATCGAGTAGACGCAATCTGTCAGACGTGCGCGGCGGAAATACTTTTTTATTTCCGATAACAATCCCTTCTTTGTCGTTTGAATCACCAATAGAACAGGACATCGCCTAGCTGCGCTTGAGCGTTCGATCATATGACAATAAATTCACCCGGTCTTTTCGTCATCATGAGGACAAGGTCAGTTGTCCAACATCGCCATTTCGCCATGTGTAGGCAAGTCCTACCGTCGTAACTACCAATCCAAAGCTCAAATTTGGAAGAACATATTGCAGATAAAATGTAATCAGTTCAAGTCTTGATCAAACGTTCAGTCCGTACCTGCTTTTTTGCCCTTCGATAGTCGGAGAAGATTGTTACTGCTGACGCTGGACGTTAGGGTCCCTGACAACAAGATGACACTTTCTTCTTGGTCGTGCGAAATCGTCTCGAATTTTGCCACGGGTACTGATGCGTTTCCTTGGTATATTTGCTCACTTCCAATCGATGAAAATGTATTTGCCGTGGAAGTACCAGGAATCGATTGAAGTCGATAGTTTTGAAGAAAAGAAGTGGATTGTTCAGAACGAGAAGCGCTAGGAGACACGTTTACCGGAGATGACACTTGCGTAAACGGGCGTTTAAAGGCATCGATGCAGGAATATTTGATGGTGCTATAGACCGGTGCAGAGCTAAAGGGAGAAATTGAGGCAAAACCGGATTGAGGTAGTATATGCTGAGCTTGGCTGACGAATCGACTTCCTTCGTGCTTGAATAAACGGACTTGATCATGCTGGTTCAAAATTTGTTCATGCCGCAATCGCGCTTCTTTCAATTCGCGCTGAAGCTTTCGCATTTCTTCTTGTTTTTGCTTTGTTCTTCTTGCCGCCTTCTCTGCAGGCGTAGCTGTTCTTCTTGTCTTTTCTCTTCTTGCTGCCTTTTCGCTTCTTGCTGCGTTTTTGCTCGTTTATCGTGCATTTCCTTAACGCGTCATATAGGGTCCTGCCGCTGGTTGGTGTATCGCCGCTGCACGTTCCTCCGAGCGTGAGGAATCGCTGACACAAATAGCTTTTTTGGTCTATCATGGTTACTATCTGATTCAAGATGTTGCCTTTTTCGCAGTAGCTCGTGTTAACTCGGCCTCAAGCAGGTAGAAGGCGACCTATCCGCAGCCACAAGCGGTGATAATGACGTGGGAGCCGACAGAACTTCAGCAGTAAAAACTCTCTTCAGACGAAGGTCCGGCAGAAGCACAACTATGGGAGGGGCATTTCAGCTGCTTTGGTATGGTCGTTGATGTTGAAATAGACTGTTTAGCTTTGGTACTTGGTGCCTACTCGAGGCATGTTACATCGGCGCTGCTTTACCTTCTTTTACCTTGTCACCAAGCCGAAGTTGATACGTCGCCTGCATCATCGCTCTAAAAGCTTCCGACCACGCAGCTTCCACGAAATACTTACCACTAGCATCGTCAATAGGGAAGCAATGATGCGTTTTAGTGCTCCAAACATCAGCACATGCGGCTTCTTATAGCAATCCGCACAAAAACAGGAATCTCAATCTGCGCACCATATAGGCGGGTCTTTTTTGTTACTGCAGCGTGGGCATTTACCTAAGGGAAGCCATTTAATTATTAAACACAAACGCTCCAGGTCTTCAAACCTCGAATACAATCCAATGGCAACGTACGCGACGTCTTATGCGTGTAGTGACAGTATATCCACGTATTGTTATCACTTTGAAGTCTTGCTTGGCACTTGGGGCGCCGATTTGAGCTTATGCCGTACACTAAAGTGCAATATTTTGTGAAATTTCCATTAATTAGAAGCCAGCACAAGTACACGGAAAGAATATGAGCACCTACTGTAAATACTACGATCACTCTCGCGTCCACATTTCATCACTGCATCGGCTAAAATGCCGCTCCTACCTTATTTATGGTACAAGAGGATGCGAATCTCCAGGGGGGCGAATAATATTCCCTGAAGAAATGGTATCGTTTTCAAACAACCTTTTTCATTCATTCCACTTAAACCAAAGTGAAATTTGTCAAGAGACACAAATTGACTCCAGGTGTGCCCACAATTCAACCACCAAGAAGCTTGTGATTCTCAGAATTTGGTTAAAATGGGCAAACAATGGTGATAAACACGTAATGGTGCGCTAAAGTTAACAATATTGTTCGTGACACGAGACACATACAGCATCGAATACCAACCCAATGTGCCTACCACGATCAGTTGCGCGAGTCCATTGCTCACAGTAAGAGAATGAATGAAACATCATCTGATACGAGACACACCAGCGCTTAACGTGATGGCAGCAGAAAACAAAATTAGGGGTACACTAGGTCGAAATTCGCTCCTGCTTGTGTGCTTGAGTCAGCATGATTACCATCCAAATGTACAGGAGTGATATGTACGCCATTTGCGGTATGTTGAAATAAGGCAGCATAAAAACAAATAACGTCGCTGGCACTGCCAGTAAAAGCCCGACGTTAAAACTTATTGCCAAGTTCCATAAGTAGTAGCTCAGCGGTTCCGTGCCGTACATGTTGCTGCTAAGTACATTATACACGATAAGATTCCACGCCGGTAAGACCCAGCACTGATAGTAGTAAAAGTTGACGATTAATTCGATACCAAATATTGATCCACCAAGAATTCCACCAACCAAAATGCTCCTAATTCATGATATGTGTCACACGCAAAGACAATAAATAGAGCACCGACGTAAGGCCAGCCACATATACTATTCCATAGAAGAGAACACAATAGTGGTTTTTTTTCATCCACGCACTGGCAAATAATACGAACAAGACCATCGTAAAAGAACTTGGAAGAAAAGCTGAGCTGGCATGAAAGATCCCAGCATTGAACAGTACAGTACACAAGATATAACCGAGCAGTACGTCGACTGAAATTTGAGCTGGCAGAATAATAAAACGAATCCTCTGCACAGGACCAGTAAATAAACATCAGACCGCAAAGCGTAGACAGGGAGAATGTTTCCATGTCTACGCCTACCCATGCCCATGAGGTCCACCACTACCATTACGTGGGGACTAAGCGGGGGACCACGAAAGGGCTCCCGCTACGTCTTGGCAGAAGACCGCCTGGGCCAAGAAAAACTCGTGGTGGAGTCCTTCCTCCAGTCTAGTCGAAAGTCATCACGCGGCGAAGGATGTCCACAAAAGTTGTCAGGAGGTCCATTGAATCCGTCGCGACGGAAGCTACGTCTACCACCAAAAGGCATTGTTATGAGGGCTATCAGGCCATTTGTTGACTTTTCCACGAGGTGGACTGACAGATTTTCTGTAAAAGCTACCACGAGGTGGACTGCCTGGTTCTCCATTGAAACCACCAAGGTGTGGTCTGTTGGGTCTTCCGTTAAAGCTACCATGAGGTGGACTGACAGGTCTTCCATTGAAAACACCACGGTGTGGGCTGCTGGAAATTCCGTTAGAGCCACCACGAGGTGGACTAACATGTCTTCTATTACTCCAACCACGAGGTGGATGGCTTCCAGTTCTTTCGTTAAAACCGCCGCGAGGTGGAGTGACATGTCTTCCTTTAAATCCATAATGAGTTGGTCCATAATAAATTCCATTTCCAGGTGGAAATCGAATTGGTGATCTTGAACAACCTCTTCCATTTCCATTTCCTCCCTGACTTCCACTGTCACTTCTATTCATTCATGGTGGTGTCATATCGCGTCCATTATTAGTCATTCTAATAAGAATGGTAACACGCATCGCTGTATGCTGTTCGTGTAGCGGAGATGAACGCGATGACGATGAAGGATTCGCCAGCGCAGGTGAACGAGCAATATCGAACGCAATAGCAGACGGCGACAGCGAAACAGTATGTTTGTCAACAATTGGATCAACAGACCAACACAAAGTGCTAACGGCGGTTACTTGGCATGAGACGCCTCAGGCAATGGCGTGTCTGCTCTGCCTTTCGTGATTGGAATGTTCTTGGGACTCCATTTCGGGTTCTCGCTCACCATCTGCAAAAACAGCAGCATCAGTCACGCTGGTGCTCGTGGATCCGTTGGTTTTTAGCGTCTAATCCCAAATAATAGTGGTGAACCTGGGATCAATACCATAAAAAATCACCCGGCTCGCGCGATTCATCAATTGCCTGACGCTTTAGGCGTCGACGAAACATGTAAGGGTTTGCATCGCCATCCGATTCCTCTTCCTCGCTTGTCTGGCTCCCAGATTCATCATTATCATCGGAGAGCTCATCATCACTCCACTCGTCCCCGAAATCCCTGAACAGGTTGTGCAGTATGACACACCCCTGTATCCAATGGAGTGCGCGTGTGATATCATCCTTTTTCTTCACCTGGACTCGTCGCTCTATGAGCGACGACCACCGGTTCTTGAGAATGCCGATCCAGCTCCCGCAACTTATGGTAGTCCACCTCACGCAAATCATACAACACTGCCGCGTGAACTGGAAAGTCTTCGATGAAAAGGCTGTAGTAATTCACACTGCCTAGGGAGATTGCATAGCCTTCAATGACCGCGGAAAGGGCAAATTGCTTAGAGACTTCAAATCTTTTGGATTGGCTTCTAATCGAGCAATAGAGACCTGGTGACCCAAATAGACCACCTTAGTCTTTCCCCAGAAACTTTCACCACACTGATCGATAAATTTCACTTTTCACACGTAACCAACAATTGACCCACTTTTTCATACGACAAGTTCCACGAAGTAGCTGTCACGAGAAATATCAATCAATGTAAGACCGCCTCCCAAAAACTGAGGGTTTTCGGTCGGGGTCCGGGCCACCTTCGGTAAACACGTCTCCGATCAGGGCGTGGTCCTGGTTTGTCTTGATCTTGAAATGCCCATATAAAGCATTGTCTATTAGCTGCTGGTATATCTGCGGAGCATTGTTAAGACCAAACGGCATCCGCTTCCACTCTAATAGCCCAAAAAGGGTGACAAAAGCGGAATCTCCCGTGCCCGGTCAGCTGAGGTTCAGTGCCATACACTACAATTTGTCGTATGATTCACCCGCGCCGTCACGGGACAGGCAAAAACCCGTGCAAATTCGAGCGAATTGCTCGTGACGCCCTTGATTCGCCATTGTTCCGGGGTAAGGGGATCCGAGGCCAAGTTTTCCGTCAGCACCTCGTACCATTTTTTTCACACGAAACGTTTGAGAAAAAGCGACAATAAACAAGCGCTCGTCGAGCGAGCGGGGCGAGCGCAGAACCATGGCGAGGTGGATTGCTGGATGATCTAGGTAGCCAGCAGTCCTTTGATAAGTTCGGACAAGTTTCCTGGTTTTTGGGGAGCAAACTGTTGACACCGCTGAGCCACTGGCTTCGCATTCCCAACGTTGATATCGCGTACCCCATAGGCAGCTGGGGGTAATGTATTGTGACTGATCAGCCGATGTCTCATTTTTCATGTAATATCCTTCAATCTGCTGATCTCCTCTGGTGTATTCACTTCTGGGTCGCCCACTTGCAAATCCTCCATTGTGACCTCTGGAGGGCAGGGTGTCACCTGGGGCAGCACTACCATCTGGTCCTCCATCCCTTCGATATATAGGTCACCCTCTTCATGAATGCAGACCTGGTCGGCCTTAATGTTAATTTCGGGCAACCCATTTTCTTCCGAGGAAGGAGTTTCCACTGGGTCATTCCATCCATCTGTCCGAGGGATGATCGCTTTCCCATCCAGGTCAGCTTCGGTTCTTTCCGAATCCCCCTCTCCACCCGGCTGACCTTCATCGGAGGCCACTGATACTACCGCCTCGCCCTGGGTCACCTCCTCGCCAATCTTTCCATTATTCGTAGACGGTGTGGGCAGGACCCGTTCAGTCACTGGGCCAGCAAGTTCGCGCTGACCCGGTGATGACCGGCTCTGAGTCATAATTCTGGAAGGGATCTGGTACCCTGGTCTGGTCACCATAGCTGTCACATCATCTTCCACAGACTCTTCCTCACTGATCAGGTCAGTGGTCGCTTGGCTGTAAGCCACGTTCTGCCACTAGATATTACGTCTTGACCCAATTGTGACGTCGACGATAAAAACTTCTGCACCAGGGTCAAAAAGAGCAGTGACCTTCTGATTATCTATCTTACCGTTGGCTTTGGCTTGCTTAAAAACTTGTCAGGCAAATTGTACTTCCAGTAACCCCGTGATTCGCCGGGCAATAAGTTCAGCTCCATAACCACCTCAGTCCGAAGATATTCATCCACTCGTGTACTGTCCACCAGATAAGGGTCAGCATTACTTCCCGGGGATCGGCTGACGCAATCGTCAAACTTACATGTATTGTCGGCTACGTTTTGCTTTGATCCTCGATTATTCCTTTACCGAAATATGCATAGATACTAACATCTGGACTGCTCGGCTCGAACCAGATTCCAACCTGGCAAGCAAGCTAGTGTAACATCATTTTTTTTTACCACCGGTGCAACATTCCAGCATGTTTGGTCGGGACATATACCACTTCTTCATCTGGTTGTAGGACTTCTCGATCGGGCGAAGTCCAGCATCGTCCAGCTGTCCACATGACTTGCAGGTGAACTGGCAGTGTTCATCCAGATGTCCCTTCCTTTCACACTTCTTGCAAGTCATCCGCTGGAAGCAGCTTCGGTCATCATGCTCGATTGATCACAGTGGGTGCACTTTCGTCTGAGATAGTCCTAGTCAGCCCAGGCAGGCAAACCTTTCTGCTGGCATTACCCAGATGCTGGCCGGGACTGCTGACCGGCTTCCACCAAAAACAGATGGCGATATTGTTCCCCTTTCGATTCGCTTCCAGACCGTTGATATTCATCTTCAAACCTGGTTGCATCCGAATCCACTGCGACCATGTGAACAGCGCGGGCGGTCCAGGTCGATGGTGGTTTACTTCCCTGATCCAGGTTAGGACGCGACTTGTACCTTCCCGTTCCGACGGATGCCTTGGGACCTTGTTCTTTTGCTCTCAGGTACGTCCGTAGAGTTAATTCCAGTTCTGTGGTGTTTTTTAGGCGCGACGAAGCGAGCTGGTCTGCCAATTCCCGGTCGTCAAGCGTACTGATAAAATGCTCCACATGTTCCTGGGCAGCTGACCGGCTACCATCCTCCTAGATCGGTATATTGGCTCTCATTCCCGCAACGTTCAGCCAGTGGAGATATTAAAGAGGGTCTCATCCGCTCTCTTCTTGGTGTGGAAGTATTGACGAGACACTGACATCCCAGACCCATAGTACTGTTCACCATGCTTCCATCAGTTGCTTCAAGTCATCTCGAACTCCACGGCTAAGCTGCTGGATCCAGCGCTTTGCTTGCCTGAGGTCTTTGAAAGTCAAACAGTTCTAGTAATCCGGAGTCCGGTCTCTCTGAAATGCTGGCTTGGTATTGCTCAACCATCCTCTGGCCTGGTCATCGTCCATGTCTCGGCCAGTAAAAACATTCAGCGGACGTCGCCGACATCCTGACCTTAGTTATCGCCCCTGAGTCCGGGTCGAAAGCTTGACCAGATCCCATATTGGTCTGGCGAGCGATTCCTAAATCCAGATCATCTGGATCATAGTGGTACTAAACTGACCTGACCGACTCCATATCGATGTCTCTAAATGACGGCCTTCTATTAGGGGGCCGGCCGGATCGGCGACCTGCACGGCGGACGGTCGGGTCAGCTTTGGGCACACTCTTTTTCGACCAAACTGATTCCATGTTTTCATCCACCAAATCTCTGGTACAGTGCTGAATTGGCACGGGTGTCCGTTCTTCGTGGGAAGTGGGCTGGCCGAGTGGCCCTATGTCGGGGCGGCCAGCATCAGACTGACGCTGCTCTTCCAGGTATTGCTCCATCATATCTGAGAACATATTCACCTGGTCGTTTTTCCGGTCAACACGGTCTTGGATGTCCTGCCAGAGACGCTCGTTCACCTGCTCGCGAGCAAGTAAGTAGTGACGCTGTACTTTCGTTCTCCAGCGGCGAGCATTTTGATCGCGGCTCCTGGTGCATCCGACCGGGATCAACGCCTCTAAGGTGGATCTAGGATCCCATCCATTTGCCAAGTAAAAAGGGATATCCCCCCTCACTCGATCGTAGGACGAATTGATAGCGAAAACCAGTATTTCAGCTATTCGTCCCAATCCAGCTGGTCAGCTTCTACCACATATATCTTGATGACCCGGTTGGTGTTTGCACCATCCGCTCGGCCGTCCCATTTGCTAGCAGGCGGTATGCCATGATGGCACTTTGTCTAGGAAAAAGATAGCCAGACGAAGAAAGAAACGAGTACATCACTTACAACGAACGATAAGCAAAAGTGCGACGGTGAGGAAACACATAGTTCAAGTCATTTCTGAATCAATACAAAAAGAACGTTCGGTCCGCAGAGGATTCCGATTGCACAGGTCGGCAGCAGACGTGAGATGGCTCTTTAAGAGGGCATCCGTGTGGGAACGGGATCAGACGGTAACGAAGATTGTGGCAACTTCTGGTCTATCGTTTGCGGACGATTTATCGATTCCTGACAAATTTGCGGCGACGTGGAAGAAAATATTAGGTTGTAGTCGTCGGTGTGTTGGAAGTCGAGAGATTTTTGTGGAAGTACAAAAGTTTATGCGGATACCGGAACACAGAAAGGTGACACAATCTCAAAATGATGATGGAGATAGTGGAACAGGATGTTGAGTGGGCAATCAAAAGCATTGATCGCAGAAAAGCTGCGGGGCAGGATGGCATTGGTAATGATTTTTACGAAGATTTTGCCTCAGTCCTATTGGAACCCCTCACTCAGATGTTCAACGATATATTACGGGGAGGGGAGCCTCCACGCTTGTTTTTGAAAGAAGTGGTGATACCTTTACGAAAGAAAGGAGATTCGAGTAATGCTCTTGATTACAGGCCCATTTCGTTGTTAACATTTAGTTATAAGTTATTCATCGCTCGAAGGCTACAGAAGTTTTTGGGAAATTTAATTGGCGACACCCAACAAGGCTTTGTTTCGGGACGGCGTATGGATAAAGCCGTGATTCTCATGAAGGCGGCATTTAACAAATACAAAGCGAAGAAGAAAGTGTCAGCAGCACAGAGTGCAGGTGTTTTATTTTTAGATTTTAGTAAAGCGTACGGCACAGTTGACAGGAAATATCTTTTCGCTTATTTGGATTTTCGAATGAGTTTGTTGAATTGATGGATCGGCTTCACGCTGGGACAACCGCGGAATTTCTTGTTAATAACCAATTTTCGAACCCTATACAGGTTAAATCGGGCATCAGGCAAGATTGTCCTTTAGCCCCACTTTTTTTTATACTTGCAGTAGAGTATTTGGCATTAGCTCTAAATCAGGAGTCGAGATTCGAAGGGATCCAAACACTGCATAGAGACAATTCTTTCCAACATCGGTTTTCTGCATTTGTCGATGATTCGACGGTGTTCCTGCGGCACGCAGAACAGATGCCGGTTGTGCTAGACGTGGTCAGTCGTTTGGTGATCTGTAAGGTTTGCAAATTCAGCCGGCTAAAAGTAAATTTGTGTTTCTAAATTCAAAGTATGTGCCAGAAAAATGGTACAGTTTACCGGTATTACCGGAAGGGGACACGACACGGTATCTCGGTTATTATTTTGGGTGGGCGGATTTGGAAACAGTTAACTGGGCACTGAGATTTCCTTGTGTCCAAAGGCGACTGGTAACAGCGACGACATGCGGGACGTCGTTAATGGATCGGGTCCAATTGTTATACGTGATTGCCATACCTTCCATATTATTTACAGCCCGAATGTTCGAACCCCCGGCGGAAGTCTTGCAAGAACTAGTCAACATTCAGAAGGCGTTTTTATGGTGCAAACGAACGACGAGCGAGAGAGGGAGACATAAAATTTCTCCGACTTAACTATTTACTCTACATGCAGTTGGTGGGGTCGGACTCATCTCGATACCTGTTGCTTTGAAGGTTCAGCGGTTAAAGCTAGCTTGTCAGTGGTTGATCGCGGCGCAGGATATATATAAACAAGCTTGGTTGGACCTAGTGGGGATCAGGCCAGGTGGGACGGCGGAGCAAATCCTGACACCAGTTAAGGGGTTTAAAGTCTGTCAAGCGGGACGTGCTGTGGAGCCAAGCATGACACGAAATTTAAAAAGAGAGGGTCATGGAATGGATGGGTCCAAAACGACATGACAGTGAGCAGCGTAGAATTGATATAACAGCTTCTGTGCTACCCCAAGCGGTCCTATCAATGGAAACCAAAGATAGGTTCGGAGAGGAGCGCGCTTGTACCAGAAGAACAGTTTTATCATTACGCTGGATGTAGATGCGCTACTCATATCATGAGATCATGCCGAAGCCATATGGTCCCATTCTGGGGGACTTACTATTGGGCGTTTAATCCATGCATACGAGAGGAACGGGCAATGGAATTGGGGGCGCAGAAATATGACCGGATCCCACTACTAATCATTCGAAACTTACGGATATTGATACTAACGGCTACTGCTTATATGTGGCAGGTTCAAGGTGTTGATGGCAAATCACATACAAGGGCGAAAATAGGTAGATGGATGTGTGCAGTGATCTTAGCTTCGCCCAGGGTAGATGTGGGACACTACATTGGGGAAAATCCCCCGATTAGTATGTGCACTGGGCCAACTTCAATAGAGATGTTTAACTGGAAACTTGAATCTTCAGGACACATCACAGGACATGGACGAACCAAGCAGGAGAGAGTGACAGTACGTCAACAATCGGATGGAATTTTATGGAAGATTTCAAGTTGTACTATGGCCGACAAACAAGTTGAACAGAAGATGCAAGGAAGGCTGATTGTCTCTCATCCCCATCCAGAATTGCATCTCATAGGCTGGCCAGCAGAAGATAAAGACACGCCCTCTGCAAGATCTGGCCAAAATTCCGTAGGTCTTTCAGGCAGATGTATTATCATGGAGTCGCCCCACAGTTGACGTGTCTATTAGATAAGTGGAAACGCAAATGTGGTACGAGTAAGTGGTGGGCCACGATGCAAGACGTGGAACCGTCACAGGTATGGGAACATGACAATATGTTAACTAACTACCAGGTGTGGCCACAGTTCCGGGTTGTGACCATGCAATTAAATACTTTCTACTTGCGAGAGAACGGGGAACGTAGATGCGTGATCTACGAGCGCTGTACAAGTGAGCATACTGCAGTTTATCATATCCTATGGGAGTGTGAAAGGGCACAAGCTTTTTGGCGGAGATTCTTACAACAATGGGAAGGCGTAGCCATAACGAAACCAACGTTATATCGTTTCCAAGAGGCAATAGTTACAAGAAGAGCGCCACCGATTGGTGACAATATAAAACAGGCGATGATGAGAAAGCATGGGTGGTATAATGACACCTATTGTGAGGTATTTGACCGGCTCTGGAAAGGTGTCTGCGGGATTGCGACAGCGT
This sequence comes from Sclerospora graminicola, assembly GCA_001887855.2. Taxonomy (NCBI): domain Eukaryota; phylum Oomycota; class Peronosporomycetes; order Peronosporales; family Peronosporaceae; genus Sclerospora; species Sclerospora graminicola. The sequence continues at coordinate 4,181 of MIQA02023167.1, read as the reverse complement.
GGATGTGGCAACTGCGGAATCAAGCTGCGTTCCAAGGTCAAGTCAAGACTGCGTTTGATTATTTCGAATTCCTGTGGAGGCAGTGTAGAGCTCAAGTGGAAGCAGTTGCGGAATGCGAATCCAAATTGTCCGAAACGCGTGAAGACGGGATCCGGCTGAAGAATCAGTGTAAAGTGCTTTTTTTTATCCTAACTCCTGCAACCGGATTAAGACTTCCAGAGATGACAACAGGATAGAGTGTGTCTGACGCCTGACAGAAACACCACCATGATACCTGAGCCTAGATTACATTCTAGATATCATAAGTCCATAGTAGCTAATAGTTAACAATAATTAAATTACATTTTACTGCTACTAAAACTATTAGGGTGGCTATACCGTAAAATGCATGTCAATATGTCTCCACGGTACTACAAAACCCTGTCAAAATTGCCGTGGTCGCCAATGACAAGCACTCGTAGAACCAAGATTATGTGTAAAATATCCAAACCTATGAGTAAAACACTAACCTTTTTATGCGTTCCAAGTGTGTACCAAGTTAATCCACACGTAGAAGCACTGTATGATCATAGACTAACTTTGGTTACCTCCGAGTGTCTCGATATTAGAGGACTCAAAATCGTCTGGCTCAGGATGACTCGAACCTAATTTCGGATCACTAGGGGTTATTCCTAAAGTAGTCTAAGGTAATGTAGTTGCGTAAAAAAATGATGTGTAAAGTTTTAGCTCTTAATAGTAGACCCCGCCTATGAGCTATGACATGCATTTTAGGGTATACTCGCGGTACAACGTGGTTGATTTATCTTTCCAATACGATGTGAAGATGGCGTTTCTTCATGGTGATTTTCAGGAAGAGGTTCTTATGAAACAGCCGACAGGCAATGAAAATGACTATCTGCTGCTGATGGGTCCGCAGACACGTGTGAAGAAGTGAAAAGGCTCCTTAAAGTGACATTTGAATTAGCTTAACTCGTCGCGGTGAAACGTATACCATGCAAATCCTGAAGCGGTTTGGCATGCAACAATACAACAAAGCCCCCGCACCGGAAGTAGCATCGTTTGCAACGAAGTAAGAAGTACGTGACGAGCCATTTTGGCCTCCTTATTAAGTGTCTAAATTAAGCCCTTATTATGTCCTCAAAGAGTAGCTGCACACCAATATATATTGATTAACGGGCAGATAAATGATAGTTCAACCAATCTGATTGGTCAAAAATGGCGAATCGGAGTAGCTGCCCTTAGTCAGCGAATAAGTCGGGACGATGGCCGCGAATGGAGGACGAAGGAACACTGAGGGTGCCGGATATGCACAAGGATGTGCAAAAGGAGTGAAGGGTGAGTCCAGAGTCAGGAAGCTATGCGAGCCAGTAAGGAGCGCGACAGCAGAGCTGGATCAGGTTAGACTTGTTGTGTCAGGTCAGCGGCTGCCCGGGGCCGGCCAGCGGGGACTATGAAGGTGGACAATGGTAAGTGCAGACAGTCAAGGGACGTGTGTGATGAAGTCTCCAGGGGTGCTAGCAAGGCTAGATCGCTGTGGTAGCCGGATAAGGCATTATCGGCCAATCGGGCGGCCAGGAGAAAGAAGCTGAAAATAATCAGCGAGCCGCCTTATTTGGTGCAAGGTACACGGACAACCAGCAGGCCGACCACTATTTTTTGTGTAGGGTAATCCAAATGTTCATATTGATTTTAGGGATAAAATCAGTATACGTTTCTCTTTCTAAGACCCAAATCGCTATTGGTTCACAACAGAGGGTTAAGAAGGACCCATCTAGTTGTCATTGGTTTGCCCGGGCAGGCCATAAGAGCCCCACCGGAAGTCTCCTGACCTGGACGTAGTATACTTACTCAAGTCGCCCGTATTTGGAACACAGTATTATTGTATTGGAAAGGAAGGTGAAGTTTTGGCTTACTTGGAATATCGTGGATAATTGTTTGGAGTTCACGTCTATGCATAACATTGGAGTAACCCCTTATTGTCTTTTGTTGGGCTAGCCGATTGAGTGATCTTGGCCCAGCATTTGCTGTATACTAAAACCAAGTATAACGCCAGTCCTCTCCCAGTGAAGATTTCCTCCCAGGAGCAACCCTAGTCCTAACCCTCGTTCCCGCTGCCCTAACCCGGCATCTTAGCATTTGGTCCAAGAGTCCACCAGGAGAGCGTAACCGCCAGTGCTGACGGGTACACAAGGTGAGATATCAAGAGATGGATCATTCCAGTTGTCACAGCCAAGGTGATGGAAGTGACGTGTCGGGGGTCGGCTCAATGCTGACCTGGACCAAGACCTGAACGGAGTACCCCCTCCGACAGTCAGTGCTCGAACCTCGGAAAGAAATTCCGAGATCGACTAGACCACAATGGGGCACGTGCCCGGATCTCTCGGTGACACTGGATATCACCGCAAATATGCCTTATGGATATCAAAGAAGAAGGAAGAGTAAGGACCGAAGTTTGGGATACCAACCGGAATGAGAAAGCTAGCTGACCCGGATCCGGTCCACCTGTCTCATAAGAGAGTCTAGGCTGGGCAGCTCACGATCAGCTATATTTTGAGGAAGAAGAAAAGATGGATTCACAACCGTATATGGTCACGGAAGCCGATCCAGAACGGACGTACTACCTTTAGAGTTGGGTCAGTTTTTACGGATGGACGGGATCCTGAAGATTACCAGACCTAAAATTATAGGTGAATTAAAACATCCCGTCTCTCTCCCATCCACTTCTGGTGGTCACTTGATCCTTATAAGAGGACTGTTCAACCAGCTCAAACAAGCCGGCTTTAATACCGGTGCGTTCGATCCGAAACAGTTATTTGACCTGGAGGCAGACAAGCTGAAGGAAGCGACCAGTGCACTACACGATGCCCTGGTGGTCGCGCCAAACCTCGGCAGATGATGGCGACCACTTAATCCACCCCGCTTTCACCGGCCGCCCCTAGCAGGGCGGTCGAAGGGCATTCTGGTTCTTCACTATAACCTTCGGAGGTGAATTCGAAGGATTAATCTGTTGGCATCACCCGTATGACGCTTGGCCCTAAGGGAGCAGCACACGTGGCAATCACAACCAAGTTTCGAGGTATCACGAGTCCAGGTACCACTGACCTGAGGGAGGCGGGATGGTATAAGCAGGATTACCCAAATAAAGGACGGTCGAGTGGCAACCAGGTACGGACCGAGGTGGCCTTTGCAGATTCAAGGGGTGAAAACATGACTTCAAGGATCAAAGATGAGTCCCAAGATGGTCCCCAGGTAGCTTACCACATACCCTTGGCCTCGTCGCCGCTGCCTGACTTAGCGCTGTCCGAAGTGCTTGTGCCAGACTTTGTGGCTCTTGTGAGGCTGCCAGTGCCACACTACCCATCCGTGACGCAGCTGCCACGCTGAGTCCTTCGGCTGGATTCTTCTGTTTCGATGTTAAGTTTATGTCCTTAACATCAGGTGTAACTACCGGTATTACCGATACCTCCCCTGATTCCTCCGTTAATGGATGACTCTCAGGTACCGGTAACACCGACCCATCTTCCGGTTCTACTGATACCATAACTGTATCTTTACCCGTGTCCGTCTCGGGACCTGATACTTCCGACTCTTGCGAGGCTGGCGTTTCAGCAACGATCTCGTCCGCGTTGCACGCTTCCACCTCGTTTAGCTGTCTGAAACCCTCCTCCTCCGGGTTATCAGGGTCTGTAAACGGACGCGGATCATCCAGGGGCCTGTGGGCAACTGTAACTTCTTGCATTTTAGTCCTAAACCCTATCCGTCAAAACGATCAGGGGCTGATAATGCAAATTTAGAACTCCGCCTGATGGTTTTAAATCTGATGAAGGGAGCATAGGTTTCAAAATATTTCACACCATTGATTTGCTTGTATCCATGTACAACCAATCATGCTTTGAATCGTTTTTATGAGCATGTTCATCCTTCTTGATCGCATAGACCCAGCGTTTTGTAATAAATCTGACTTTCCCTATCGTCTCCGTTTGACCGAGATGTCCTTTGACAAATTGTCTCGATTTTGCCACGAGCTGTATATGAAAAATGTAATCGATACTCGCAACGTTGGCATTTTTTTCAAGTTACTCTCAACAGACCAAATGAGTTTGGTTAACATACCCAGACATCGACTAACAGACCCAAATGACAATCTACGCTGGCGGAGTTGAAGATAGAGTTAGTACTAT